>JAHPZR010044376.1:0-5000 GCA_019787425.1 Platygyra sinensis
TAAAAAAATACTTTAGTTTCCAGAGGAGAGGAGGTAATTGGGGGTCAAACCAAAATCTTCCATGAAAAAGGGTATACTATCGTGGATATTTTTGAAAATGCTAATATGCATTTACATCTAGAGACCTACAACTGCTGGTCAGTGCATTGCAATTCTAATAACAATTCCTCTAAGTTTTCCCTCAGGTGGTACCCATTTACATGTATTCTTCTGAGTGGCAGCTGCTGGACATTGAGAGATCTGAGAGACTAATTAAATAAAAAGTAGGTACAGTTGAACCAAACTACCCAGGGCTGTCAATACAGGCTGTAACCTGTAACACCTGTTATGGCTGAGTACGGTTGATGGACCCTTGATGTCATGGGTGAACTGGGCTGTAGTTGACACAATTTACCCATAAAGTAACAAGTTTGCTACAGGTGTGAAGATCAAGGCTACAAGTGAATTAAAGCTTCATGACATATAAACCCTGACCCTCTTCAAGGATGAAGCAAATGAAAATGGGTACCCTATTTAAGGTCCACATCCAAAATATGACACCTATTTAAGGGAAAAACAAAAACTAAGAAATACATGTAGCATGAATATAGTTCAAATTTTATTTCGTTTTTGCAACACTGGAAGGTTCCAAAAAGGTCAGTTTTAAAAGATCATATCTTTTCCATTTAGCTGGTCATTTAATACGCACAAATTTAAGTAGCCTGATTGCTTTATTAAAGATATAATACATGAAGAAACAAGCAAGGAATATAATCCACAATAATGCTAATGTTCATAAGAGATGACTGCAGAAATGAGACTGCATAACACCTGGTAAGTTTTCAGACGATACGTTGTCACGTATTAGGTGAGAAACAGACTTTATTCTCAGTGCAGTCTGTAGTCTGCATTATTTTGTACCCAGTCTGCAGTCTGCATTTTGTACTGACCGACATTAATGTTTTGATGAATGACAATTACAATGATTGCCTGACTGTGTGCACTGTAGGTGCGTCTCATAAAGGGAATGGATCATCGAGTTCTCAACCAACAGTTGCATTTTTCACTGCTGTCAATCATCATAAATATATGTACATCTCAAAAAACAAGTTGAGTTCTATGCTCGTCCACAGAGCCCATGATCCTTCTGGCTTGCGGCAGGAATCGAGAGCTCTGGGAGCAACCATTTCAGGCATGCGCCATAGATGTAGACTGCGCAGCGAAACCGGATGGGCAGAATTCGGTTATTTCCTTTGTTATTTCAAAATGGGTTGCTCCCAGAGCTCTCGTTTTCCGACCGCTGGTCAAGGGGAACAAGGCTCTGGGAACGAGATTGGTTGAGTTCAGTAATGGGTTCAACACATGGTATAAACATATGCAAGAAGAGATCATATCAATATCTAGATCACATCTGTTTCAAATATTGTTTTTGCTCTTAAGATTTGTACAGTAACCAAAATATAAAAAAAACCTTTGTTCAGACTCTCTACCTCTGTCCTCCCGTATCATTAACCCCAACCCCACCCCACCCCACCCCCTTAATCCCTTCTATCTGACAGGTGCTGGATGTCTCATTAAACTACATCAAAACATCTTAGCTGATGAGAAGATGAAAACTTGCCGAAAGCTATTAACGCCACTAAGAAAACAGATGTCGATATGTTTACCTTTAAAATAGCTCACGATCGATACATTACTACTCATTGTGAGAGGGGAATGGAAGAGTCAATTTCGCGTTTTTAAAATATAAAGGTGTCATGTCTAACATTTCAAAGCTTTTTGGTGTCAAAAGTTTATGAGAGTCAATTTCAGCATAACAACCTCGGTATGTCCGTAACCTTATTTATTATTAATAAAATTCGTGGCGTTTCGAACTCCTTGCGATCAGCATGTTTGCAAATATCGATTATTATGTTCCTTACGTTTTTAAAACAGTATGACAACTTAACCTTATATATAGCCACTTACCTTTGCCAAACAATGTCGCCAAAGTATCGATATAAGTTTCGCTGTTTCTGTAATGCCTTGTTCTCCTGTTCTCGCCTGATCCTGTTGATTCAGACCAATGTATTGAAGCTTTACCGTGAAATTCTAACCGAATGCCTCGCAACTTCAGCTCTTTGTTCACCTTCAAACGAAGAGTGCCATTTAGTGCTTCGCCCGGATAAAAGGTTCTCTTGCCTCCGTAGAATTCGACGACAAAGAAATCAACTTTACCCATTCTCACAAATTTTAGAAGCCTGCTTCGATGTTTGACAACACAGCTCTTCAACGCGCTTTAACGCCTTGCACAAATGCAAATTTCACTTGTACACATACATGTATGTATCAAGAAGGCCGTCAGCAAGCATGACCAAGCAACAACGGGGGTAGGAAGGGGAGGGAGGGAGGGGGAGGGTAAATACTGGGCGCTTTCCATTCGACCAAAAATTCCGGAAATTCAGGGTTTCGGAGCGAATGGAACAGACATTTTCCGGAATTTCATTCCGAAATTTTGGGTGTACCTCGCGAGGTTGGCCTAAAATTCCGGAAAATCGGAATAACCGGAAAATTCCGTTCCATTCGACCATTCCTGTTCGGGCCTAGTTTCTCCGAGGTTGGAAATCGTTATTAGACCTTTTGCATGCCGCGCGGGGACTGGTCACTGGAGGTATGCGACCGCCATCTTTGATATGGCACATGGCTAATTTGCACTTGTGTTGACCTTTGATCGCCAGCTGAAATGACACCTTACAGTGAAGAAACTTGTAAAACTTTAACCCAAAACTGCTTAGAGGAGTTTATCAAGGAAAAGAAATCGAATCAGAGGATTCAGGCGTTTTTCGTGGAAGATTACGTTCACGATCTTTTTATCACATTTCACCAAGATGAATGTTGTGTTATGAAAGGAAAATGCTATCGCTCGATGTCCAAATCGGAAAAGCCGCATGAGATAAAAATGATCTTGGAATTCGCCGACTCAGGATCGAACACCGTGTTTAGAAGATGTTCTTGCAAAGCCGGGCAGGGATATTGTCATCATCTCTCGGCTTTACGGCCTACGCGGAGTTGAGTTCTGTGAAGGAGAAAGATGGTGTTTGTACTTGAAAGCCCCAGCAATGGCGTGTACCTAGAGGTACAAAAATCGATCCGCAGCGCTGGATGCAGCTAAATTTTTCAAAACCATCAGTGGGAAAGGAATCAACAAGAGGTGCATCACTCTGCCCTTCACAATGAAAGGATCCTAACTTTCCTATTATTAATGACATCATACCAAGCCATTATTTTGTGTGAAATGTTTTATGCTGTGAAATAAGGCCTTTGAAACAATTTTTGTCTTTTATTGGCTGCTGGTTGTTTCTGTATTGTTGTATTTTCATTGACAAGTTTATATTTACACAGCAAATGTCTGAAGTACATCTGTATGTATCTTGCATTTTAGCTAACACTTGTAATTATTAGTTACAGTGTGCGATGATTGGTGACTGAAAATTGACTAAAAGTGCAGACTGTCCAGATCTGTTTAAGCAGATCAGCCTGATTAATTGGAAATACACTTTGTAGGATTTTAAACGTCTTAATTCTGCTTATCGCCCTCTCTCAACATGTATTCTCAAATTTGCAATTTCCTGAGTCTCTTTTACTTGATCCTCTCAAAACTGTCCCAGATTACCGGTATTGAGGAAAGGAGGAATATTATGAGTACCTCCTAGAGGCTCGGGTAGGTCATTTATTACAACACCTCTATCAGCCATCACATTGTCCCCTCTTTCAAGCAATGTCAGAATTCCAGACTGTTTGGTGATTTCCTTGTCTGATAATGCCTCCAGTATACAACTGAGATACAAACATAACACAACCTGAGGGTACAATACCCAACAGAGCTTTGGCTATAGTGCATATTGTGAAAAAATATTTCAGCCCAAACGTGTCTCTTTATTGATAGATATGAAATAATCGTATTGTTTTGATCAAGGATCAAAGTAGCTAATTATTGCGCGATCGATTACATCAGACCTTCAGAGTCTCAGTTTCCTTACCGGCCCTTACCTTGTGCTCCGTCCCGCTAGTTCAGCAACGTAATTTCGCACCCTCCCCCTCCCACTCGGGGTTTGCTTTTTATTAAACAGCAATATTTCACTCCAGGCGTGTCTCTTTATTGATTGATATGAAATAATTTAAGCCCACCATCACCCGTAAATGAAGAGAATACACTCGAGTGTGCCCAGTTAAAGTAACCAATTCCCCTTCATCACGACGTATTTTTACCTTCCATTTCTTCTTTTTCGAGTCGCATTTTGGAAAGCGATGGAAGGATAGTTCTTTTTCCCTGGATGGCTTCGAATGGCAGAGAGGAACATACACAGTGCTTAACCATGGCCGACCTGTCTCACCTTTCCCAGTTTCAAGATGGCGGACGCATACCTCCAGTGACCAGTCCCCGCGCGGCATGTAAAAGGTCTATTCAACATGGCTGATCCTCAAGCTTCTAACCATACTGATTGGGATTTTCGGTTTTGCGGATTTCGCCAATTTTTGGTTCGGTTTTTCGGTTTTCGCTCTTAAAAGTTGCAGTTTTTCGGTTTTGGTGTTTCGTGCGGTTTGTGGATTTTCTCCAATTTAGCCTTCGGTTTTCAGTTTTTGTCAACAATGATGGCGGTTTTTCGGATTCTTCTGCCCAATTTATTTTACAGTTTTTCTGGTTTTGCCAAGGAAGTCACCCCTTGCAGTCACGCTAAAACTGTAATTCCGAGGGACCACTTAAGGTTAGAGGAATGCATGACAAGCCTAGTCTCTTTAGCAGCCGTTATTTGGGTCGTAATCGGCTGCCAAGCAGCCCGGAGGAGGTACGTGGGTTATAATTTTTGCCCTAAGTACTTCATGTATCCCTTCCAGATCAGGCCTCCAGACACTGTAGTGTATACTATGCTACACCAAGTACTTACCATTTTTGCTGGGTATGTGCCGGCTGGCCTCTCAGAGCCAGATTCTGTAGTCAATAATAGATTCCATCTTAGTCACTTTTAGGCAATTAATATGTA
>JAHPZR010044376.1:7500-17500 GCA_019787425.1 Platygyra sinensis
ACCGGAATATTTGGTCGAATGGGAAGCGCCCACTGTTTACATTTTAGTAGGCACGTAATACATGCAGACGACTGGATACACAGTAAATAACTACTCCCATAATTGATCATGTATGTATGCAGTTATTTATTTATTTATTTTTTTATTTTACTTTTCTCGGCATATGAGCATGTATTTGCTAGGGGCCTAATCAGCCTCATCAACCCGAGTTGAAATAAAGTTACTTACTTACTTACTTACTTACTTACTTACTTACTGGTTTATTTTCATGAACCAGTCGGTAGCTACGTGAATTTCATGCGCGTGGGAAATACCAGGTGTTTTATTGATATCCCTTAGCCTCTTTCTTCCTTAATATGGCTATCTGTGTCAAGGAAAGAACGCCAAATTTGGATATGTCCAATAATACGTTGTAATTAATAAATTATTTATTTATAATGGTATAAATAAGATACTTTTACAAATTAGCTTTTACGCTCAAACATTACAAGATAATGCGAGAATATTTAGCACGAAATTTAAAGGCAGAAGTATTATTTTTTAGTCTTATTAAACTTGTGACTCTCCGAAAAGTAGCGCCGTCACGCAACGTGGTTCGTACCGGGACCTCTTCAATCATAATGGCATGGACTTTGTCGCTCAAATATCTTTTTCCAGTATCCCGATTGTTGATGAAAAAATGTTGATTTTAGCAATAGACAGAGGTTGAGAGCCAGATAGGGAAGTCACTTAAGGTATCTGCATTAAAGCGTCGAACGCACTGTCATAATTTTGATTACTACTAGTTAAAACAATTTTTATTTATAATGGTAAGTGTAGGACTGAGTGATATCCAATTCGGTCTGTAATCATACCGAGAGTGATTTCTGTGAGGAAAACATATAATAGAAACCAAACGAAAGTGTTAACATAAGAAAAGAGCTCAACTCGCACAGGATTATTTTGGTACATCAAAATGTCCTCCGCGTTTCATTTTTTCGGAAGTGAAAATGACCTGCAGCTGTTTTCCCAAACCGGGACTGCGGACTGCGGACTGCGGACTGCGGACTGCGGACTGCGGACTAAAACATGGACTTAAGTATAAAAAGCGGACTAAACATTACGGATTTGGTATAAAAGAATACAGAAGTGTAGTCAGTCAGTGAGTCGGTCAGTCGGTCGTTCATTCAATTCGTCTGATTCATTCATTCATCCTTCCGTTCGTCTAAACATTCATTTATTCATTCATTTATTCAACAAAAACATCAACTTCCCACAAACAGCATTAGCTAATCGAGATGTAGTGGATAACTATAACGGTATTACAATAAACCCTACAAAGATAAGATTAACATTCATGTTACGGAATGAATGAGATTAGATTAAATTTTTTGAGCTATGGAATCATTAGAAATAAAAAATACTTACATTCTAACTTGTTACAATTAGTTTATCTTTTCCATTTTATGCATATGCTTCGTGTAATTCTAAATAATTCGAGAATGAGTCTTGGACCATACTTGAATTACCTGGGTACGTGTAACCTTAGTAAACTTGCCCGCTAACCTTATCAAAGGAAGCTTTTACTCAATGAAATAAACACTAAATAGCCTTCATTTACCCTCGGCAGTGTTAATAACACAAAGGCTAGTGGGGCCGAGCAATCAACAAAGGCAAATAATTCAAACTGAACATAACATTGTTTAAGAGAATTCCATCCGAATCTCAGCTGGCCAGGGACAAACAAGCCTGCTATTTACACACTCGGTCGAGGATCAGAACACGGAGCCATACTCTTATCCAGGTAGTGGTCAGAGCGGAACTCGAATCCCGGGCCCTTTGGATCGCGAGTACGACTAGGCATTTATAGATTATGCTAGAAAAAGTGGCATGCTAGTAGCGTTGCTTTTTTTTGGGCCAAATTATGCTAACATTATGCTCTTTTTTCCAAATTATGCCACCCTTTTTTTAATTATGCTCTTTGAAAAAATGCAAATAAGTCCAAAATATTCTCTGAGAGCCCTGCAAATGCAAGTTTACATTCGGATCAGGCATGGCCGACGCCATATTGTAGCCTTGCCTAATGAGAGGTACTGGGATCGACATGGCTAAAATGTGACTTCCGGTTTCGGTGCACCTCAGACCCGGGCTCAGTGCTTCACAGTGAACTACAAATGCTACTAGTTTAACTAAAACTTTAAATATCGATTAAGGTCACCAAGTCCTTGGGACTAGAGACAAAAAATTATCAAATAATAGCATCAAAAATGATCTGATAATTATCAAAATGCGCAAATTATGCTAGCATTGCTACTTGGCAGAAATTATGCCAGTTTGCTCGAATTATGCCAAAAATTATGCTAGCATAATCTATAAATGCCTAAGTGCGACGCGCTGCTTACAGCTTTCTCATACAAATTTCAAAATCATGGCTGGCAGGGCTCGAGACTAACTTTTCAGCTTCGAGGCGCTGAAAAAGTTTTCTAATGGCAAGACTCCCGGTAACGACGGACTCAAGGCTGAATTCTATAAAACTTTCTGGAATTTATTAGGTCAGCAACTCACAGATTCCCGCTGAACTATTCTTTTGAGCACGGCGAACTATCCTCTTCACAAAAGCAAGCCACTATTAAATTAATTGACAAAAAGGACAGGGATAGAAGGTACATCAAAAATTGGAGGCCAATTTCTCTCCTGAATGTAGATATGAAAATTGCCTCAAAAGCTCTCGCTTTACGCTTAGAGAAAATTTTACCAGAAATCATACAGGCTGACCAGTATGCATATATTAAAGGCAGAACGATCTTCGATGCTATCCGCACCATTGACGATATCATGGAGTACACTAAAATTCAACAGCTACCTGGTCTAATGGTTGCCTTTGATTTCGAGAAAGCTTTTGACTCGCTAAGCTGGTCTTTCTTATTTAGAGCCTTGCGATCTTTTAACCTCGATGAATCATTTTTTCGTTGGGTTTCGGCACTCTACTGTAATATATCGAGTTGTGTTTTAAACAACGGTTTTTCTTGTCAGCTTTTTGACGTTCGAAGAGGTGTCAGGCAGGGGGATCCTTTGTCGGCATACCTCTTCATCATTGCTCTCGAACGGTGTTGCTAAAATCAGAAGCGAAGAGGGTATAAAAGGTATCGTTGTTGATAAAGAAATCAAGCTTGCAGCTTTTGCCGATGATCTGACAACGTTTCTACACGACGTTAATTCCCTCGAAAATCTTTCCGTGTTTCTTCGTAGATTTGGAATGTGTTCCGGCTTAAAGCTCAATGCGGAAAAAACCGAAGCTCTATGGCTAGGAACTTGCCACAATAGAGACCAACCCCTTCTCGTTGGTATTGACAAAGTTAATAAACCAATTAAAATTCTTGGCGTTCATTTTACTTACGATTTGAAGAAAAAACAAGAGCTCAACTATGATGAAACTCTGAGATCGCTTTCCGAAACTCTAGCAGGATGGAAATGGCGGAACTTGACGTTATATGGTAAAATCCAGGTTGTGAAGACTTTTTGTAATACCAAAATTCATGTTTCGTGCATCACTAATGTGCTCCACAAAAAAAGTTATGAAAGAGCTTAACTCCATTATCTACAGATTCATCTGGAAAGGACGTGACAAAATTAAGCGCTTAGCACTAATCAGCGATTATAAGAATGGTGGTCTGAGAATGCCTCATATTAAAACTCTTATTGATACTCAACGCATTATCTGTCTTAAAAAATACATCGAGGATTACGACAGCCCATGGAAACATTTTCTTTCTTTCTTTCTTAAGGACTACGGTGGAAAATTTTTCTTACATTGTAATTTCAATTCTTCCGATCTATCAGATAACCTTCCCAGCTTTTACAGAGAATGTCTCAATGTCTGGTCCAAATTAACGGCTAAGCCTGCTGAGTCTCGTGAGGAAGTCTTGAAACAAATCTTGTGGAACAATCAATTCATACGCATTAACGATAGACCCGTTTTTAATAGAAGACTATTCTCAAAAGGTATCGTTTTCATTTCTGACATTTTAACCAACAATGGCAAGTTAAAACCATGGCCCTCTTTTGCGGCTACTGGACTTACGCTTGTAGATTTTTTCTCACTTCTGGGTATTTTTGACTCTCTTCCCTCTCCGTGGAAAAGCCTAATCAGCTCGAATGAGACTCTTATCGTATTTCATGGCCCGCCTGTAATGCAACACACCCTCTTTTTAAATGGTAAAAGCGTTTTGCTCGATTCAATCAACTCGAAAAAACTATACTGGGAGCTGGTAGAGATGACCCAAGTATACCCTTCCGCACGACATAAATATACAACTTTATTTCACAATCATAGCTTAGAATGGGAAACAATCTATCTAATTCCACATGTAGTTACAATCGACACCAATACAAGAATTTTCCAATACAAAATTCTCAATCGGATATTATATACCAATAAATCTCTATACAAAATGAAAATAGTCAGCTCTCCCCTCTGTACATTTTGTCACACGTCAGAAGAATCTCTCGAGCACCTTTTTTGTTATTGCGAGCACAGCATAACCTTTTGGAAGTCTGTTGTTCTCTGGCTAAAATCCATAAACATAGATATTGATTTTTTAAGTGACTACGACATTATTTTTGGCCTAGCTCAAAAGAATCTCAATTGGGCCCTTCTAAACCATATTATTATTATTGGTAAACAGGTCATTTACTCTAACCGGCTTAAGAATTTTCTACCTGTTTTACCTCAAGTCTTTTTAAAGATAAAGTATGTCGAATCCATCGAGCGATCTATCGCCTTAAAAAATAACAAATTAAAAATTCACGATGAAAAGTGGAAGCCAATTATCACCTTTCTGTAATGTAACGTATAAGATTATGAAGTTTCTCGGAGAGTGCATTAGTTTAACACGTATCGTAATTAACTGGTATTGTGTAGCATAAGTAACGTAGTATGTCTTGTGTAATATAATGTAACGTATGTAATGTAATGTTATTAAGGTTATAAAATGTCATGTAATGTAAGGTAATGTAATATAACGTAATGTAATGTAGTGTAATGTAGTGCAATGTAGTGTAAGTCATGTGGAACATTAAATAAAAAAAATATATAAAAAAAAAACTTTATAAAAAGCTAGGAAAAAAAAAAAACTTTTTAGCTTGCTAGCCCAGTGGCTAGTGACAGGTTTTATTCACTAGCCAAAACAAATTTTTCACTAGCCAGATACTCTAATATCCATCATCCCATCAAGTCAAGTAAATGCTAGCCTGTGTAGCTGGCAGTATGCTTTGAATGAACAACTGACAAGTACAAAGTTTCCACGCCTATAATCTCATGAGACACTCTGTCAAAACTCTGTTCTGTCAAAATCCGTATGCACGAGTTTAACGAATAAAAAATTTTTTATTCGTTAAACTCGTGCATACGGATTTTGACAGAACAGATGCACAGATGTCTCATGAGATTATAGGCGTGGAAACTTTGTACTTGTCAGTTGTTCATTCAAAGCATACTGCCAGCTACACAGGCTAGCATTTACTTGACTTGATGGGATGATGGATATTAGAGTATCTGGCTAGTGAAAAATTTGTTTTGGCTAGTGAATAAAACCTGTCACTAGCCACTGGGCTAGCAAGCTAAAAAGTTTTTTTTTTTTCCTAGCTTTTTATAAAGTTTTTTTTTTATATATTTTTTTTATTTAATGTTCCACATGACTTACACTACATTGCACTACATTACACTACATTACATTACGTTATATTACATTACCTTACATTACATGACATTTTATAACCTTAATAACATTACATTACATACGTTACATTATATTACACAAGACATACTACGTTACTTATGCTACACAATACCAGTTAATTACGATACGTGTTAAACTAATGCACTCTCCGAGAAACTTCATAATCTTATACGTTACATTACAGAAAGGTGATAATTGGCTTCCACTTTTCATCGTGAATTTTTAATTTGTTATTTTTTAAGGCGATAGATCGCTCGATGGATTCGACATACTTTATCTTTAAAAAGACTTGAGGTAAAACAGGTAGAAAATTCTTAAGCCGGTTAGAGTAAATGACCTGTTTACCAATAATAATAATATGGTTTAGAAGGGCCCAATTGAGATTCTTTTGAGCTAGGCCAAAAATAATGTCGTAGTCACTTAAAAAATCAATATCTATGTTTATGGATTTTAGCCAGAGAACAACAGACTTCCAAAAGGTTATGCTGTGCTCGCAATAACAAAAAAGGTGCTCGAGAGATTCTTCTGACGTGTGACAAAATGTACAGAGGGGAGAGCTGACTATTTTCATTTTGTATAGAGATTTATTGGTATATAATATCCGATTGAGAATTTTGTATTGGAAAATTCTTGTATTGGTGTCGATTGTAACTACATGTGGAATTAGATAGATTGTTTCCCATTCTAAGCTATGATTGTGAAATAAAGTTGTATATTTATGTCGTGCGGAAGGGTATACTTGGGTCATCTCTACCAGCTCCCAGTATAGTTTTTTCGAGTTGATTGAATCGAGCAAAACGCTTTTACCATTTAAAAAGAGGGTGTGTTGCATTACAGGCGGGCCATGAAATACGATAAGAGTCTCATTCGAGCTGATTAGGCTTTTCCACGGAGAGGGAAGAGAGTCAAAAATACCCAGAAGTGAGAAAAAATCTACAAGCGTAAGTCCAGTAGCCGCAAAAGAGGGCCATGGTTTTAACTTGCCATTGTTGGTTAAAATGTCAGAAATGAAAACGATACCTTTTGAGAATAGTCTTCTATTAAAAACGGGTCTATCGTTAATGCGTATGAATTGATTGTTCCACAAGATTTGTTTCAAGACTTCCTCACGAGACTCAGCAGGCTTAGCCGTTAATTTGGACCAGACATTGAGACATTCTCTGTAAAAGCTGGGAAGGTTATCTGATAGATCGGAAGAATTGAAATTACAATGTAAGAAAAATTTTCCACCGTAGTCCTTAAGAAAGAAAGAAAGAAAATGTTTCCATGGGCTGTCGTAATCCTCGATGTATTTTTTAAGACAGATAATGCGTTGAGTATCAATAAGAGTTTTAATATGAGGCATTCTCAGACCACCATTCTTATAATCGCTGATTAGTGCTAAGCGCTTAATTTTGTCACGTCCTTTCCAGATGAATCTGTAGATAATGGAGTTAAGCTCTTTCATAACTTTTTTTGTGGAGCACATTAGTGATGCACGAAACATGAATTTTGGTATTACAAAAAGTCTTCACAACCTGGATTTTACCATATAACGTCAAGTTCCGCCATTTCCATCCTGCTAGAGTTTCGGAAAGCGATCTCAGAGTTTCATCATAGTTGAGCTCTTGTTTTTTCTTCAAATCGTAAGTAAAATGAACGCCAAGAATTTTAATTGGTTTATTAACTTTGTCAATACCAACGAGAAGGGGTTGGTCTCTATTGTGGCAAGTTCCTAGCCATAGAGCTTCGGTTTTTTCCGCATTGAGCTTTAAGCCGGAACACATTCCAAATCTACGAAGAAACACGGAAAGATTTTCGAGGGAATTAACGTCGTGTAGAAACGTTGTCAGATCATCGGCAAAAGCTGCAAGCTTGATTTCTTTATCAACAACGATACCTTTTATACCCTCTTCGCTTCTGATTTTAGCAACACCGTTCGAGAGCAATGATGAAGAGGTATGCCGACAAAGGATCCCCCTGCCTGACACCTCTTCGAACGTCAAAAAGCTGACAAGAAAAACCGTTGTTTAAAACACAACTCGATATATTACAGTAGAGTGCCGAAACCCAACGAAAAATGATTCATCGAGGTTAAAAGATCGCAAGGCTCTAAATAAGAAAGACCAGCTTAGCGAGTCAAAAGCTTTCTCGAAATCAAAGGCAACCATTAGACCAGGTAGCTGTTGAATTTTAGTGTACTCCATGATATCGTCAATGGTGCGGATAGCATCGAAGATCGTTCTGCCTTTAATATATGCATACTGGTCAGCCTGTATGATTTCTGGTAAAATTTTCTCTAAGCGTAAAGCGAGAGCTTTTGAGGCAATTTTCATATCTACATTCAGGAGAGAAATTGGCCTCCAATTTTTGATGTACCTTCTATCCCTGTCCTTTTTGTCAATTAATTTAATAGTGGCTTGCTTTTGTGAAGAGGATAGTTCGCCGTGCTCAAAAGAATAGTTCAGCGGGAATCTGTGAGTTGCTGACCTAATAAATTCCAGAAAGTTTTATAGAATTCAGCCTTGAGTCCGTCGTTACCGGGAGTCTTGCCATTAGAAAACTTTTTCAGCGCCTCGAAGCTGAAAAGTTAGTCTCGAGCCCTGCCAGCCATGATTTTGAAATTTGTATGAGAAAGCTGTAAGCAGCGCGTCGCACTTAGGCATTTATAGATTATGCTAGCATAATTTTTGGCATAATTCGAGCAAACTGGCATAATTTCTGCCAAGTAGCAATGCTAGCATAATTTGCGCATTTTGATAATTATCAGATCATTTTTGATGCTATTATTTGATAATTTTTTGTCTCTAGTCCCAAGGACTTGGTGACCTTAATCGATATTTAAAGTTTTAGTTAAACTAGTAGCATTTGTAGTTCACTGTGAAGCACTGAGCCCGGGTCTGAGGTGCACCGAAACCGGAAGTCACATTTTAGCCATGTCGATCCCAGTACCTCTCATTAGGCAAGGCTACAATATGGCGTCGGCCATGCCTGATCCGAATGTAAACTTGCATTTGCAGGGCTCTCAGAGAATATTTTGGACTTATTTGCATTTTTTCAAAGAGCATAATTAAAAAAAGGGTGGCATAATTTGGAAAAAAGAGCATAATGTTAGCATAATTTGGCCCAAAAAAAAGCAACGCTACTAGCATGCCACTTTTTCTAGCATAATCTATAAATGCCTAGTCGTACTCGCGATCCAAAGGGCCCGGGATTCGAGTTCCGCTCTGACCACTACCTGGATAAGAGTATGGCTCCGTGTTCTGATCCTCGACCGAGTGTGTAAATAGCAGGCTTGTTTGTCCCTGGCCAGCTGAGATTCGGATGGAATTCTCTTAAACAATGTTATGTTCAGTTTGAATTATTTGCCTTTGTTGATTGCTCGGCCCCACTAGCCTTTGTGTTATTAACACTGCCGAGGGTAAATGAAGGCTATTTAGTGTTTATTTCATTGAGTAAAAGCTTCCTTTGATAAGGTTAGCGGGCAAGTTTACTAAGGTTACACGTACCCAGGTAATTCAAGTATGGTCCAAGACTCATTCTCGAATTATTTAGAATTACACGAAGCATATGCATAAAATGGAAAAGATAAACTAATTGTAACAAGTTAGAATGTAAGTATTTTTTATTTCTAATGATTCCATAGCTCAAAAAATTTAATCTAATCTCATTCATTCCGTAACATGAATGTTAATCTTATCTTTGTAGGGTTTATTGTAATACCGTTATAGTTATCCACTACATCTCGATTAGCTAATGCTGTTTGTGGGAAGTTGATGTTTTTGTTGAATAAATGAATGAATAAATGAATGTTTAGACGAACGGAAGGATGAATGAATGAATCAGACGAATTGAATGAACGACCGACTGACCGACTCACTGACTGACTACACTTCTGTATTCTTTTATACCAAATCCGTAATGTTTAGTCCGCTTTTTATACTTAAGTCCATGTTTTAGTCCGCAGTCCGCAGTCCGCAGTCCGCAGTCCGCAGTCCGCAGTCCCGGTTTGGGAAAACAGCTGCAGGTCATTTTCACTTCCGAAAAAATGAAACGCGGAGGACATTTTGATGTACCAAAATAATCCTGTGCGAGTTGAGCTCTTTTCTTATGTTAACACTTTCGTTTGGTTTCTATTATATGTTTTCCTCACAGAAATCACTCTCGGTATGATTACAGACCGAATTGGATATCACTCAGTCCTACACTTACCATTATAAATAAAAATTGTTTTAACTAGTAGTAATCAAAATTATGACAGTGCGTTCGACGCTTTAATGCAGATACCTTAAGTGACTTCCCTA
>JAHPZR010044376.1:20000-25773 GCA_019787425.1 Platygyra sinensis
CTCCTAACTCACAAAGCTTTCGTAGTCTTCAGAATCTCCCTTTCTGCTATTATTTTATACGTATTAACTTATTTTACTTTCCTAAGTTCTTTCTGATTTTTCCCTTGTGAGTGCAAAAAATATCGTAACCTAAAAAGCTCCTCTTTTACGTAAATCGGCTCAACAGACCTATAGCAATGCGAAATTAGAAACAAATTGCCATTTTATAGGTGATTTTTGAGTAAAACGGACACCACATTATGAAGTCACTTTTTGATTGCCATTGTCAGAATACTCATTTGTGCAGGCACAATGGAAGCCCCATTTTACAACCAAACTACCTTATTTTTCAACCAAATGGTCTCTCCTTCGCTTTTATTCCACGTGAACGGAGCGAGTGAGCCGGCAATTTTATTCCCGAGACGAAACGGGGAGACAACTCGCAATTGAGCTATAGAAACTCGATAGTCCAGTCTTCTGCTTTGATGTTATTTTGATCTTTTCATGGACTCCTTGGCCCGGAGGTAGATACTTTCTTAAGCCTAGACTAATGGGGATGTACCGCTGGATGGGATCGCACTTTCATGACTGGACTGACAATCATGGGGTCGCACATTTTCTGACTTTTGGGGAAAGTTCTTCATATTTACGGCTAGCAAACGTACCAAAATGTTTGCTCTGTGAGTTACAATGTTAAGTGTTCTTTTATTTTTATACTTCAGTTGGGATCGCGAGAATTACATATTAATTGCCTAAAAGTGACTAAGATGGAATCTATTATTGACTACAGAATCTGGCTCTGAGAGGCCAGCCGGCACATACCCAGCAAAAATGGTAAGTACTTGGTGTAGCATAGTATACACTACAGTGTCTGGAGGCCTGATCTGGAAGGGATACATGAAGTACTTAGGGCAAAAATTATAACCCACGTACCTCCTCCGGGCTGCTTGGCAGCCGATTACGACCCAAATAACGGCTGCTAAAGAGACTAGGCTTGTCATGCATTCCTCTAACCTTAAGTGGTCCCTCGGAATTACAGTTTTAGCGTGACTGCAAGGGGTGACTTCCTTGGCAAAACCAGAAAAACTGTAAAATAAATTGGGCAGAAGAATCCGAAAAACCGCCATCATTGTTGACAAAAACTGAAAACCGAAGGCTAAATTGGAGAAAATCCACAAACCGCACGAAACACCAAAACCGAAAAACTGCAACTTTTAAGAGCGAAAACCGAAAAACCGAACCAAAAATTGGCGAAATCCGCAAAACCGAAAATCCCAATCAGTATGGTTAGAAGCTTGAGGATCAGCCATGTTGAATAGACCTTTTACATGCCGCGCGGGGACTGGTCACTGGAGGTATGCGTCCGCCATCTTGAAACTGGGAAAGGTGAGACAGGTCGGCCATGGTTAAGCACTGTGTATGTTCCTCTCTGCCATTCGAAGCCATCCAGGGAAAAAGAACTATCCTTCCATCGCTTTCCAAAATGCGACTCGAAAAAGAAGAAATGGAAGGTAAAAATACGTCGTGATGAAGGGGAATTGGTTACTTTAACTGGGCACACTCGAGTGTGTTCTCTTCATTTACGGGTGATGGTGGGCTTAAATTATTTCATATCAATCAATAAAGAGACACGCCTGGAGTGAAATATTGCTGTTTAATAAAAAGCAAACCCCGAGTGGGAGGGGGAGGGTGCGAAATTACGTTGCTGAACTAGCGGGACGGAGCACAAGGTAAGGGCCGGTAAGGAAACTGAGACTCTGAAGGTCTGATGTAATCGATCGCGCAATAATTAGCTACTTTGATCCTTGATCAAAACAATACGATTATTTCATATCTATCAATAAAGAGACACGTTTGGGCTGAAATATTTTTTCACAATATGCACTATAGCCAAAGCTCTGTTGGGTATTGTACCCTCAGGTTGTGTTATGTTTGTATCTCAGTTGTATACTGGAGGCATTATCAGACAAGGAAATCACCAAACAGTCTGGAATTCTGACATTGCTTGAAAGAGGGGACAATGTGATGGCTGATAGAGGTGTTGTAATAAATGACCTACCCGAGCCTCTAGGAGGTACTCATAATATTCCTCCTTTCCTCAATACCGGTAATCTGGGACAGTTTTGAGAGGATCAAGTAAAAGAGACTCAGGAAATTGCAAATTTGAGAATACATGTTGAGAGAGGGCGATAAGCAGAATTAAGACGTTTAAAATCCTACAAAGTGTATTTCCAATTAATCAGGCTGATCTGCTTAAACAGATCTGGACAGTCTGCACTTTTAGTCAATTTTCAGTCACCAATCATCGCACACTGTAACTAATAATTACAAGTGTTAGCTAAAATGCAAGATACATACAGATGTACTTCAGACATTTGCTGTGTAAATATAAACTTGTCAATGAAAATACAACAATACAGAAACAACCAGCAGCCAATAAAAGACAAAAATTGTTTCAAAGGCCTTATTTCACAGCATAAAACATTTCACACAAAATAATGGCTTGGTATGATGTCATTAATAATAGGAAAGTTAGGATCCTTTCATTGTGAAGGGCAGAGTGATGCACCTCTTGTTGATTCCTTTCCCACTGATGGTTTTGAAAAATTTAGCTGCATCCAGCGCTGCGGATCGATTTTTGTACCTCTAGGTACACGCCATTGCTGGGGCTTTCAAGTACAAACACCATCTTTCTCCTTCACAGAACTCAACTCCGCGTAGGCCGTAAAGCCGAGAGATGATGACAATATCCCTGCCCGGCTTTGCAAGAACATCTTCTAAACACGGTGTTCGATCCTGAGTCGGCGAATTCCAAGATCATTTTTATCTCATGCGGCTTTTCCGATTTGGACATCGAGCGATAGCATTTTCCTTTCATAACACAACATTCATCTTGGTGAAATGTGATAAAAAGATCGTGAACGTAATCTTCCACGAAAAACGCCTGAATCCTCTGATTCGATTTCTTTTCCTTGATAAACTCCTCTAAGCAGTTTTGGGTTAAAGTTTTACAAGTTTCTTCACTGTAAGGTGTCATTTCAGCTGGCGATCAAAGGTCAACACAAGTGCAAATTAGCCATGTGCCATATCAAAGATGGCGGTCGCATACCTCCAGTGACCAGTCCCCGCGCGGCATGCAAAAGGTCTAATAACGATTTCCAACCTCGGAGAAACTAGGCCCGAACAGGAATGGTCGAATGGAACGGAATTTTCCGGTTATTCCGATTTTCCGGAATTTTAGGCCAACCTCGCGAGGTACACCCAAAATTTCGGAATGAAATTCCGGAAAATGTCTGTTCCATTCGCTCCGAAACCCTGAATTTCCGGAATTTTTGGTCGAATGGAAAGCGCCCAGTATTTACCCTCCCCCTCCCTCCCTCCCCTTCCTACCCCCGTTGTTGCTTGGTCATGCTTGCTGACGGCCTTCTTGATACATACATGTATGTGTACAAGTGAAATTTGCATTTGTGCAAGGCGTTAAAGCGCGTTGAAGAGCTGTGTTGTCAAACATCGAAGCAGGCTTCTAAAATTTGTGAGAATGGGTAAAGTTGATTTCTTTGTCGTCGAATTCTACGGAGGCAAGAGAACCTTTTATCCGGGCGAAGCACTAAATGGCACTCTTCGTTTGAAGGTGAACAAAGAGCTGAAGTTGCGAGGCATTCGGTTAGAATTTCACGGTAAAGCTTCAATACATTGGTCTGAATCAACAGGATCAGGCGAGAACAGGAGAACAAGGCATTACAGAAACAGCGAAACTTATATCGATACTTTGGCGACATTGTTTGGCAAAGGTAAGTGGCTATATATAAGGTTAAGTTGTCATACTGTTTTAAAAACGTAAGGAACATAATAATCGATATTTGCAAACATGCTGATCGCAAGGAGTTCGAAACGCCACGAATTTTATTAATAATAAATAAGGTTACGGACATACCGAGGTTGTTATGCTGAAATTGACTCTCATAAACTTTTGACACCAAAAAGCTTTGAAATGTTAGACATGACACCTTTATATTTTAAAAACGCGAAATTGACTCTTCCATTCCCCTCTCACAATGAGTAGTAATGTATCGATCGTGAGCTATTTTAAAGGTAAACATATCGACATCTGTTTTCTTAGTGGCGTTAATAGCTTTCGGCAAGTTTTCATCTTCTCATCAGCTAAGATGTTTTGATGTAGTTTAATGAGACATCCAGCACCTGTCAGATAGAAGGGATTAAGGGGGTGGGGTGGGGTGGGGTTGGGGTTAATGATACGGGAGGACAGAGGTAGAGAGTCTGAACAAAGGTTTTTTTTATATTTTGGTTACTGTACAAATCTTAAGAGCAAAAACAATATTTGAAACAGATGTGATCTAGATATTGATATGATCTCTTCTTGCATATGTTTATACCATGTGTTGAACCCATTACTGAACTCAACCAATCTCGTTCCCAGAGCCTTGTTCCCCTTGACCAGCGGTCGGAAAACGAGAGCTCTGGGAGCAACCCATTTTGAAATAACAAAGGAAA
Organism: Platygyra sinensis; assembly: GCA_019787425.1. NCBI lineage: Eukaryota > Metazoa > Cnidaria > Anthozoa > Scleractinia > Merulinidae > Platygyra > Platygyra sinensis. The sequence goes on from JAHPZR010044376.1 coordinate 24,492, forward strand.
TAACCGAATTCTGCCCATCCGGTTTCGCTGCGCAGTCTACATCTATGGCGCATGCCTGAAATGGTTGCTCCCAGAGCTCTCGATTCCTGCCGCAAGCCAGAAGGATCATGGGCTCTGTGGACGAGCATAGAACTCAACTTGTTTTTTGAGATGTACATATATTTATGATGATTGACAGCAGTGAAAAATGCAACTGTTGGTTGAGAACTCGATGATCCATTCCCTTTATGAGACGCACCTACAGTGCACACAGTCAGGCAATCATTGTAATTGTCATTCATCAAAACATTAATGTCGGTCAGTACAAAATGCAGACTGCAGACTGGGTACAAAATAATGCAGACTACAGACTGCACTGAGAATAAAGTCTGTTTCTCACCTAATACGTGACAACGTATCGTCTGAAAACTTACCAGGTGTTATGCAGTCTCATTTCTGCAGTCATCTCTTATGAACATTAGCATTATTGTGGATTATATTCCTTGCTTGTTTCTTCATGTATTATATCTTTAATAAAGCAATCAGGCTACTTAAATTTGTGCGTATTAAATGACCAGCTAAATGGAAAAGATATGATCTTTTAAAACTGACCTTTTTGGAACCTTCCAGTGTTGCAAAAACGAAATAAAATTTGAACTATATTCATGCTACATGTATTTCTTAGTTTTTGTTTTTCCCTTAAATAGGTGTCATATTTTGGATGTGGACCTTAAATAGGGTACCCATTTTCATTTGCTTCATCCTTGAAGAGGGTCAGGGTTTATATGTCATGAAGCTTTAATTCACTTGTAGCCTTGATCTTCACACCTGTAGCAAACTTGTTACTTTATGGGTAAATTGTGTCAACTACAGCCCAGTTCACCCATGACATCAAGGGTCCATCAACCGTACTCAGCCATAACAGGTGTTACAGGTTACAGCCTGTATTGACAGCCCTGGGTAGTTTGGTTCAACTGTACCTACTTTTTATTTAATTAGTCTCTCAGATCTCTCAATGTCCAGCAGCTGCCACTCAGAAGAATACATGTAAATGGGTACCACCTGAGGGAAAACTTAGAGGAATTGTTATTAGAATTGCAATGCACTGACCAGCAGTTGTAGGTCTCTAGATGTAAATGCATATTAGCATTTTCAAAAATATCCACGATAGTATACCCTTTTTCATGGAAGATTTTGGTTTGACCCCCAATTACCTCCTCTCCTCTGGAAACTAAAGTATTTTTTTAGCGTCACACTTTTCTCAAAAACTTTTGCTGTTGAGATCACCCGCCCCCTCCCCCCC
>JAHPZR010044378.1:0-2500 GCA_019787425.1 Platygyra sinensis
AGTCATTAACAAGGTTATTTATTTACAGCTTATTTATAAAGTAAGCTACTTCTCTGAAGAAATGCTCCAAAGCCCAAGGCAACGAAGCAGATGGCATTCAAATGCCACAACAAATTTTAAAGTCACATTAGCGACGTTCAAGATAAGAGCAAGGTGATATGTATGGTTTATGAACAAGGCGATTTGCCAAAACACTAAAGGAAATAAAGTTCCTCCTTTCACAAAGGACTTCCTGCATAATCGCTGTTTCAAAGGAACAGTGGGCAACAGGTTCTGCATGTGGGAGTAGTTTTCGGTTTGTCACATCGCGGTTTACTACCCAGTAGGAATCGACCTCTGTTTATTCGTAATGGCTTAGAGAAACGAAGGAAGAATTCAACATACAGCAAACCGGTAATGAGGACAGCGCTGAATCATAAGAATAAAACCAGATCTCCTGATTGGCAAACACGAAGACCGTAAAGTAACTGCAAATTATGCGAGACAAGATTTCGGCGACTTTAATGTTATTCACCTCACAGAAAAGTCTAGAAAGTTAGCCATTTAGAATGATCACAGTTTGACAAACAAACAGAGGAAAACTCCAGGAGTGTTTATTGTATTTCAATGGCGAAGAATGTCTGGTGCATGGGATGTCTATGCTTGTGGCACGAGCCCTGGCTTCGTTTTGTTAAAACTATTGAATAATCTAAATATATAATATTTTCACTGTATGGATTCTTGTGGCTGATTTGCCTCAGGTGAATCACTTGTATCGAGTGGTTCACTGACTTCGTTTTTATCGAGGGGCTCCGTTTGTTTGGTTGGCTTCAGGCGGCTCATTTACTTCGGGCTGATCCTGAAAATCAAACAAACAGAAACAGGATGTGATGAATCCACTACACAACAAACCATTAGCTCGTCTACATTGTATTGTTTAAATTTTCATTAGTAGAAGTACCAAGAGAAAATTCGCGAAAACCTTTGCCGCATTGACCAGTCAACTACGTGCGTAGATTCTTTTACCGGATGCTGCACGAGTTGACAATAATGACAGTAATGCACCAGTCAAAGTAAACCCCGATCCCCACCCCCACCCCGGGATATAGGTGGGGATTAGTTTTAATAGCGTGCAAAAAGCGACAAATGCCCCACTATGCGGAGCAGGAAATAGCAGAAAATGCCCCACCCCTGGGGTAACTGAAGATGTTCCTGATGAGTTTGTAGTTGAATAATTCACAAGGCGGCAGAATTAAATTTTGCTGTTATTAGTCCCAATTACACCCGGCCTGTAGGGTCATGCTGTGGTGAAGACAAAATTTAAAAATCATTTGCAGCTCAAATGTTTCCAAATACCTGAGCTCTATTAACTAATCTGTACTATTCTGAATTATCTATCAATTTAACATTTTTACGATAACTGCAGAAATTCTCGCTCGCTCATTGGCTAATTTTTATCGTCAATAAGCGGACAGATACATGAATTTACAATTTATGCGACGCGTCAACCAGCGAGAGCGAACAATTTGACAATTTGTTATCGCAAAAACAAATTGACGTCAGTTTTTAATGCGTCTGTCCTGTTATCGACCATAAATTTCGTCAGCATTATCAAAGTAATCTCCGCATCCACTCGACTGATCCACAGCTACTTTGACAATGTTATGACAAAATTTATGATCAATAACAGGACAGACGCATTAAAAAAACTGACATTAATTAGTTACCGAATACAGTGTAATGAGAACACAACTGAACGGCCGTTAGCACCAAATGAAGAATTTGTTGTAAGACGCACCTTTTATACGACGCTTCAACTTCTGAAACGAGGACTGCGAAATGACAAATGTACTTCCTTTCTGAGCTACCTGTCACATGTAACTTGTGTCGTTAAAAGCTGAACTAATAGCCTATGCTAACTATTCTGTACTACACTAAATCACCCTCCCCTCCCCCTTTACAAACTCCCTACGGACCCCACCCTCCCCTATCCTTAGAACCGTCTTTCATCTAGTCTGCTGGCAGCCGGTTTTTTTCTCTTACGGTCACTAGGACGAGCGTTTAGTTATCGCGAACGCAAATGGCGAAGAAGGCGAGACAGGGTGGCATGGCCGAGTGGGGAAGAAGGCTGCCCCCATGTCTCGTCCCATTCTCCTTTAGGCTAAATAGTCTCCTCGCTGTAATTTCGAGAGAAATACAGACTGCCAGCAGTCTATCTTTCATCCTGCACTGACTTCTCTAAGAATAGGTAAACCTATCACTTTCATTCAACTTTGTAAATAGACCTCTCTCTACTTACAATTCACTTTTATCATTGTTACATTTTCCTAGGGTTCCCTGAGTAAGCTCCCTTGCAATCTCTGTGTAAGCTCGCATCAGTACTTACGACCTGTTAGCTTGGCGCGTATTCGGTTTCGTAGATTAAGCACTTACTTTCAGTACCAATATTTAACTCTTGTACTGATGTATTTGCAGCGAATACACATGGTAGTCGAATTTTGACAGAAGTGAAAGTGTGAAA
>JAHPZR010044378.1:7500-12500 GCA_019787425.1 Platygyra sinensis
TACAAAGTAAATTAAATTTTAAAGCTCAGTCACCTTCTTGGTGTTATCTGGGCAGATACTCCGTGATCAGCATAGGAAACACTTCTATCAAAACTAAAAACAAGAGAAAGACAGAGCAATATTGGTCACTTGTAAATCTTACAACATCATCCAATTACTGATCGTAACTTATTACTAATCATTAATTATCAAATAATTAATTAATAAGCCATCATTTACATGTATTATGATAATTTATTAATTTTAGTGTTATTAGACAGGTTTGGTATTTTTCACCTTCCATTTGTTTAGATTTGCTGTACACTAAGTGTCATTTTATGAATCATAATATCAGAAAGCCACATTAAGCGAGCATACTAACTATCGCTCTCTCCCCACAGCAACATATTGTCCATTGTCATCCAGGGCGGATGGTTCACTTATCTTGTGTCCATCCAGTGTATACAAACTGCAACAAAAAGAGTATGTGCTCTTATGAGAGATCAGATTGGAAATAACTCATTTTTTTTATGAAATATCGTTTTATGTACCTCCAAATTAAACCAAACGATTCAACAAAGAAAAACACAAAAAAGATACAATGAAAGAAGTTAAAAACTTTGTAAGCTGCGTGGCACTTGTTATTACAATAAAAAATGAAGGTTAAAAATGTTTTTAGAAGTGCCAAAATTAGAGTAAATGTCCAAACGTTTTGGGACTGTGCCCTTCATCAGTGGAATGTCGTTATGAATGCAGATAAAAAAGATAAACTTATTAACAATAAAGAACATAACTAAATGGCTATAATCCCCAGGGGTTACTCCCAAAACAATTGGGTGAAGGTGCATGTGCATGCTGCTTTCCAATTAAAACCCTTACCTTATTTAAGACCACAATCTGTAATTTTCCATCCCTTATATTAAGACCTGCCCCTTAAATCAATAGCCTGTTTCAGTTAAGAATGGACAATGTCTAGTGTGCGTCCTTCCAATTCAGAAAGTTGGGAGAGCATGAAGGTAGCGTAAGAGATGCTCGAGGCACAGCCGAGAGCATCTCTAGCTACCTAAGTGCTTCACCAACTATCCAAGTGTATCCCGCATTGGATGACACACACTACACCTGACAGCAGACATTGTCAATTGCTTTTATAACATAGTGACTCAGACATTTTTCACGCTATCAGCGTTACATTTACCCTCTCACTAAAGCCAAGGATAACAATCAGAACTTACTCATAAACTGCACCATTCTTGCTATGGGAACTGACTTTATCATTTACAGACTCCAAAACCTAAACCAAAAGAAGTGATTATAATATTTATTTGACTTAGTATTGTGCAATGATTAATACTAATTTTTAAACCTCAAAAAGTTGCCTACTGCCTAAATGCAAAATTTGGATGTCTAAACATTATTGACAACCCTGCAAATTATGCACAGCATTTCCTCTTTTTCTTGAAAGTTTAAAACAATACCTGGAACATCTTGAAGTCTGTTCGTAACTGCACTCTTCTTGGTTTTGAAACAATTCCATTGCAAAAAACACTGCAACAGCACAGTCCATTAATATTATAAGAATACAGTAGTGTCGAATGATAATATCAAGGTTGTTTTGAGTGCTTCAGCCTCCAGTCTGATTTTCCCAGTAAAATTTTATTGTTTAAGGTGGCTCAAAACAGTTTCCTGCAGTTTCCAAGACATAGATTTTGATGGGTCATAATTACCACTCTTTATCAATTGATGCTACAATCATGGTATCAAAAAACTGCCCAATCACTGGAGAACACGTTGGTATTATTTTCGTGACACAATAGGTTACCATAGCAACAGTATGACCTGCTAAAAACACCCTTAATTTCATCTTTAAGTGCTTAATTTATTTCAAAAGTGGCACGGTGAAATGTTTTCTTATTATAGAATTTTGATAAGCAGGATAAGGATGCAACTTTTGGCAAAGTTTAAAAAAATTCTGTAGGTGGCGTTCAGAGCCACCTTAAATTTTGGAAAATTTAAGGTGGCTCTGAACGCCACCTACAGAATTTTTTTGAACTTTGCCAAAGTTGCACCTAATCATGCTTATCAAATGTTGATAATATAAAAAAATTTCACCGTGCCGTATTTGAATTATAAGCCCATAAAGCTGTAATTAAGGGTGTATTTAGCAGGTCATACTGTTGCTATGGCAACCTATTATGTTATGGAAAGGACAACGACGTGTTCACCAATAGTTGGGCAGTTTTTTGATACCATGATCGTAGCATCAAGTGATAAAAAGGGGCTATAACGACGAATCAAAATGCAAGTGCTTGAAACTGTTTTGAGCCACCTTAAGCTCACCCAGTTTCAAAGAGTATAAATAATACTTCAAAGAAAAAAATTTGTGTGATTTCATATTCTCATTAAAGGAAGCCATTGCAGGTACTTATTATATCATTCAAGAGCTCCGTGAGCACGCGAGATGATCAATCAAGTCCTTTGCCGTGATTGGCTACTTAACTATCTTAACCACTCAAGACTAGCCCCCCAGGGGGGCAGAGGGGGGTACTTCCTTACAAGGGCTTAATGGGGATGTGCGGCCAGCCAGGGTATGTTTTTTGGGATTTTTGTCTTAAACAGGGTATCGAATTTGTCATTTTTTGTCTTAATCAGGGTATCATTTTATCAACTTTTGTCTTAAATGGGAAACAGGGTATCAAAAATTGGAATTCTGTCTTAAACAGGGTAAGAAAATCAGCGTAGTCCCCGGGGGACTACCAGATGTGTCTCATAAGAGAAATTTCCCCAAAAGCAATATAATAAAATGTTTATTGACCTGAAGCTTGCTCGGCCAAGATAGCTGTATATTGGCCTCATTCAGTTTTTTGTCAGGTTATGGACTTCAACTCACATCGAACTCAATCAAACCTAATAATATTGAACTCAATCTGTGGATTGAGTTTGACTGAGTTTGGCAATCAAACCAAATTGAACACTGAACTTTGTGTGAGTTTGATTTCTGAACCAATCAAACTCAACCAAAAAAATTGAACTGAACCAAACTAAATCGTCAGATTGTGTTTCATTGGGTCTGGTAGCTGAACTCAATCAAACGTAACCAAATGGATTGTGTCCGACTGTTTGGTGAATAAATTCGCTTAAACAAAGATTATACTATATGGTCTCGAAAACATGAAAAACGTGTCATACTGAAGTAACTCGGGTCTCGAAAAACTTGTTCTTGATTTTGAACACCAGTTTTAGAAAAAATCAAGAGTTCAGAAATCAAAAGATTGATTTAGTTTGATTGTCGAATTATTTTTGTGTGAGTTCAATTTACATGTAGTTCAATCAAAATACAGGTTGATTGGGTTTGACTGACAATGCCGGGTCCATAAACATGCAAAAAAAACAGAACTTGGCCAATATCCAACCATCTTTACCTCACGCTTGATTAATAAACCGTATATTTTTTAACATGAAAATTATACTATCAAATTTCTGCTTGGTAATGGACACCACATGCAGCTAGGAAAATTCAAGTCTTACGGATCCGGCGGACACAAACAAACTACTGTAATTGGTTACTTTGTTAGGTCCCAATGTCCCTGTTGACAGCACAAAACCAGCTGTATGAAATAATACATGTAAGCTTATTGTTATAACGCTTACATGTACTTACATAATCGTTTTAATCTCTTCCTTTTTCCGCAGACCGCTGATACGGGCTTTGCCTGGTACATTTCTGAATTTGCGATGATTTAGCGCAAGAAAATTTACCTAAGAACAAAATAAATCAAAACATGTTTTTATAACGCGCCTTTCAACAAAGGAATGTGTATTCAATTTTCAAATTACAGAAAAGTTCAGAAGTACATTCCGGATCGAGAAGAAATTAAAATTTAGAAATAATTCCCCAAAACGAGTCTAAAGAACTGTCATGATTACCTCCATCTTTATCAAACATTAGAAAGAGTTAAACTTACAGTAAACATTGATTTAAAGCTTCAGAAATGTTTAATTATTTACCGGGGTTTTGCTTGGATACGAGCTTGTTATGCAAAACTCACTAAATAATTACCGAAATTAATTTAGAGGGCTAAGTCCTTCATTAACATAACACAGTTTATCTTCTTTTAAAACCATACAGTTACTTAAAAATTATAGAGCTTATTTCTCAGATCAAGTTTACCTTTGATCGTTGTGAACTATTCCGCGAAAATCGTGGGGAAACTCAATTATTTATGAACTATCATTTACACGACGGAGTTCACAAAAGCGGATAAAAGCAATCACGATTTTATAGATTTTAAATCGATTACAACCTTTTAAGCTTCTAAAATACTGTTTATCTTACCTCAGGTTCTTTCGGGGGAGCTAAGCGTTGCGGCCTCAAGTCTTTCACATCATATCTAAAAGAAATGATCACCAAACAAACGCTCATAAGCGAAGTAAAGTTTACATTTCGATCAAATAGGACACTCCAAATATGCGAACAAGATAGCAAACAGACAGTGAGCTCACGTACCCGACGTTCTTAAACCGCTCTCTTCCCATAACGACATAAGTGCAGTCTCTTTGAAGATCATCGAGGTTCCTGATGCGATGTCTACCAGCTGGTGTCCTTATTTCTCGAGCTGGTATTCGAAAACTTGTTGCAGCAGCATTCAGAAAAGAATCAAAACTTCGCATTTCTCTCTGGTTGACCACAATTCGCTTTCTCTTAAAATTGTCCCCGTTAAGATGAAGATAAACGGGTTTTCCCATCATGTTTATCCCTCTCTCGTGAGCAGCCATGCTCCCACAGATGTTGTTTCACTTCCCTTGGAAGTTCTAATTTCGTTTACGATGACAAAACGATCACATTTTGCAAAGATTTGGCCGAGATTTCTCTTCTCTGCACTAATGCTCTGTGTGACCTCATTAATGACTGACGCGTGCATTATGGGATGTTTCTCGTGATTTGTTTACCATGGAGACGTACATAGTTACCAAATGATCAGCCTAAAAAGCTAAAGTATCTTCCATGTGCTACATATGTATAA
>JAHPZR010044379.1:5000-15000 GCA_019787425.1 Platygyra sinensis
TGGCACGATAGCATCGGAATTAATTCTTTTGGGCTTCAATTATAGAGATACCAAAACCACAAAAATCCTGTTGGTTGTATTGGCACTAATTTTCTGCATGATACTGTACATGTATGTTGTACTAGAACAGCTGTAAGTAGCTAATAATCATAAACTGCCATCTAACAGAGAGGCATTGACTGAAAAAAGTGTCACCCCCTAGATAGTGGTTTATCTTGTTACCTAGTACGTACTACATACTTTGTAGTATGTTCAACTTTTGGACCAGTGCGACAATCTTACTGTTCAAAATAAATTACTAAGTTCTGCAATTTAATTGCAATTATTCTAAAATTATCTCAACCTTACATGTTTTGGTTTTCTTTCTGTCGCTTTTGGCTTTGTTGAAGCTCTGGAAAGCAACAAACAAAATCATATTTAGTCAACATTTGACTGCTAGACAATAATCAGTAAGAGATTACTAAAGGGGTTTAAGTGTAACCCAACCCCCTCCTGTAGGTTTTTTTTGCCTGGGCAACCACTTCCCCCACTCATCTAAAGTTTTAACCAAAGGTTACTTGATATGTTTCAGTCCTCTCCCCTCAAATCTATACAATTTAGATATATTCAAGTCTTTTTAATTCTGTTCATGTACTTCAAAAATTTTGACATGCTTTATACATATGTAGCACATGGAAGATACTTTAGCTTTTTAGGCTGATCATTTGGTAACTATGTACGTCTCCATGGTAAACAAATCACGAGAAACATCCCATAATGCACGCGTCAGTCATTAATGAGGTCACACAGAGCATTAGTGCAGAGAAGAGAAATCTCGGCCAAATCTTTGCAAAATGTGATCGTTTTTTCATCGTAAACGAAATTAGAACTTCCAAGGGAAGTGAAACAACATCTGTGGGAGCATGGCTGCTCACGAGAGAGGGATAAACATGATGGGAAAACCCGTTTATCTTCATCTTAACGGGGACAATTTTAAGAGAAAGCGAATTGTGGTCAACCAGAGAGAAATGCGAAGTTTTGATTCTTTTCTGAATGCTGCTGCAACAAGTTTTCGGATACCAGCTCGAGAAATAAGGACACCAGCTGGTAGACATCGCATCAGGAACCTCGATGATCTTGAAAGAGACTGCACTTATGTCGTTATGGGAAGAGAGCGGTTTAAGAACGTCGGGTACGTGAGCTCACTGTCTGTTTGCTATCTTGTTCGCATATTTGGAGTGTCCTATTTGATCGAAATGTAAACTTTGCTTCGCTTATGAGCGTTTGTTTGGTGATCATTTCTTTTAGATATGATGTGAAAGACTTGAGGCCGCAACGCTTAGCTCCCCCGAAAGAACCTGAGGTAAGATAAACAGTATTTTAGAAGCTTAAAAGGTTGTAATCGATTTAAAATCTATAAAATCGTGATTGCTTTTATCCGCTTTTGTGAACTCCGTCGTGTAAATGATAGTTCATAAATAATTGAGTTTCCCCGCGATTTTCGCGGAATAGTTCACAACGATCAAAGGTAAACTTGATCTGAGAAATAAGCTCTATGATTTTTAAGTAACTGTATGGTTTTAAAAGAAAATAAACTGCGTTTATGTTAATGAAGGACTCAGCCCTCTAAATTAATTTCTGTAATTATTTAGTGAGTTTTGCATAACAAGCTCGTATCCAAGCAAAACCCCTGTAAATAATTAAACATTTCTGAAGCTTAAATCAATGTTTACTGTAAGTTTAACTCTTTCTAATATTTGATAAAGATGGAGGTAATCATGACAGTTCTTTAAACTCGTTTTGGGGAATTATTTCTAAATTTTAATTTCTTCTCGATCCGGAATGTATTTCTGAACTTTTCTGTAATTTGAAAATTGAATTTACACATTCCTTTGTTGAAAGGCGCGTTATAAAAACATGTTTTGATTTATTTTGTTCTTAGGTAAATTTTCTTGCGCTAAATCATCGCAAATTCAGAAATGTACCAGGCAAAGCCCGTATCAGCGGTCTGCGGAAAAAGGAAGAGATTAAAACGATTATGTAAGTACATGTAAGCGTCATAACAGTAAGCTTACATGTATTATTTCATACAGCTGGTTTTGTGCTGTCAACAGGGACATTGGGACCTAACAAAGTAACCAATTACATAGTTTGTTTGTGTCCGCCGGATCCGTAAGACTTGAGTTTTCCTAGCTGCATGTGGTGTCCATTACCAAGCAGATATTCAATAGTATAATTTTCATGTTAAAAAATATACGGTTTATTAATCAAGCGTGAGGTAAAGATGGTTGGATATTGGCCAAGTTCTGTTTTATTTGCATGTTTATGGACCCGGCATTGTCAGTCAAACCCAATCAACCTGTATTTTGATTGAACTACATGTAAATTGAACTCACACAAAAAATAATTATTCGACAATCAAACTAAATCAATCTTTTGATTTCTGAACTCTTGATTTTTTGTAAAACTGGTGTTCAAAATCAAGAACAAGTTTTTCGAGACTCGAGTTACTTCAGTATGACACATTTTTCATGTTTTCGAGACCATATAGTATAATCTTTGTTTAAGCGAATTTATTCACCAAACAGTCGGACACAATCCATTTGGTTACGTTTGATTGAGTTCATCTACCAGACCCAATGAAACACAATCTGACGATTTAGTTTGGTTCAGTTCAATTTTTTTGGTTGAGTTTGATTGGTTCAGAAATCAAACTCACACAAAGTTCAGTGTTCAATTTGGTTTGATTGCCTTAACTCAGTCGAACTCAATCCACAGATTGAGTTCAATTAGGTTTGATCGAGTTCGATTTGAGTTGAAGTCCATAACCTGACAAAAACCGAGTGAGGCCAATATACAGATATCTTGGCCGAGCAAGCTTCAGGTCAATAAACATTTTATTATATTGCTTTTGGGGAAATTTCTCTTATGAGACACATCTGGTAGTCCCCCGGGGACTACGCTGATTTTCTTACCCTGTTTAAGACAGAATTCCAATTTTTGATACCCTGTTTCCCATTTAAGACAAAAGTTGATAAAATGATACCCTGATTAAGACAAAAAATGACAAATTCGATACCCTGTTTAAGACAAAAATCCCAAAAAACATACCCTGGCTGGCCGCACATCCCCATTAAGCCCTTGTAAGGAAGTACCCCCCTCTGCCCCCCTGGGGGGCTAGTCTTGAGTGGTTAAGATAGTTAAGTAGCCAATCACGGCAAAGGACTTGATTGATCATCTCGCGTGCTCACGGAGCTCTTGAATGATATAATAAGCACTTGCATTTTGATGCGTCGTTATAGCCACTCTTTATCACTTGATGCTACAATCATGGTATCAAAAAACTGCCCAACTATTGGTGAACACGTTGGTGTCCTTTTCATAACATAATAGGTTACCATAGCAACAGTATGACCTGCTAAATACACCCTTAATTACAGCTTTAGGGGCTTATAATTCAAAAACGGCACGGTGAAATTTTTTTATATTATCAACATTTGATAAGCATGATTAGGTGCAACTTTTGGCAAAGTTTAAAAAATTTCTGCTGGTGGCGTTCAGAGCCACCTTAAATTTTCGAAAATTTAAGGTGGCTCTGAACGCCACCTACAAACTTTTTTTAAACTTTTCCAAAAGTTGCATCTTATCCTGCTTATCAAAATTCTACAATAAGAAAAAATTTCACCATGTCATTTTTGAAATATAAGCGCTAAAGCTGAAATTAAGGGTGTTTTTACCAGGTCATAGTGTTGCTATGGTAACATATTAAGTCACGAAAATAATACCAACGTGTTCTCCAGTGATTGGGCAGTATTTTGATACTATGATTGTAGCATCAATTGATAAAGAGTGGTAATTATGCGGACTGGAGGCTGAAGCACTCAAAACAACCTTGATATTATCATTCGACACTACTGTATTCTTATAATATTAATGGACTGTGTTGTTGCAGTGTTTTTTGCAATGGAATTGTTTCAAAACCAAGAAGAGTGCAGTTACGAACAGACTTCAAGATGTTCCAGGTATTGTTTTAAACTTTCAAGAAAAAGAGGAAATGCTGTGCATAATTTGCAGGGTTGTCAATAATGTTTGAAGTAGACATCCAAATTTTGCATTTAGGCAGTAGGCTACTTTTTGAGGTTTAAAAATTAATATTGATCTTTGCACAATAGTCAAAAAATATTATAATCACTTCTTTTGATTTAGGTTTTGGAGTCTGTAAATGATAAAGTCAGTTCCCATAGCAAGAATGGTGCAGTTTATGAGTAAGTTCTGATTGTTATCCTTGGCTTTAGTGAGAGGGTAAATGTAACGCTGATAGCGTGAAAAATGTCTCACTATGTTATAAAAGCAATTGACAATGTCTGCTGTCAGGTGTAGCGTGTGTCATCCAATGCGGGATACACTTGGATAGTTGGTGAAGCACTTAGGTAGCTAGATATGCTCTCGGCTGTGCCTCGAGCATCTCTTACGCTACCTTCGTGCTCTCCCAACTTTCTGAATTGGAGGGACGCACTCTAGACATTGTCCATTCCTAACTGATTTAAGGGCAGGTCTTAATATAAGGGATGGAAAATTACAGATTGTGGTCTTAAATAAGGTAAGGGTTTTAATTGGAAAGCAGCATGCACATGCACCTTCACCCAATTGTTTTGGGAGTAACCCCTGGGAATTATAGCCATTTAGTTATGTTCTTTATTGTTAATAAGTTTATCTTTTTTATCTGCATTCATAACGACATTCCACTGATGAAGGGCACAGTCCCGAAACGTTTGGACATTTACTCTTATTTTGGCACTTCTAGAAACATTTTTAACCTTCATTTTTTATTGTAATAACAAGTGCCACGCAGCTTACAAAGTTTTTAACTTCTTTCATTGTATCTTTTTTGTGTTTTTCTTTGTTGAATCGTTTGGTTCAATTTGGAGGTACATAAAACGATATTCATAAAAAAAAAAAAGAGTTATTTCCAATCTGATATCTCATAACAGCACATACTCTTTTTGTTGCAGTTTGTATACACTGGATGGACACAAGATAAGTGAACCATCCGCCCTGGATGACAATGGACAATATGTTGCTGTGGGGAGAGAGCGATAGTTAGTAATGCTCTCTTGATTTGGCTTTCTGACATACATATAATGATTCATAAAATGGCATTTTAGTTTAGTGTACAGCAAATCTAATTTTAAACAAATGGAAGGTGAAAAATACCAAACCTGTCTAATAACAATAAATAAATTATCATAATAAATGATTGGTTATTAATTAATTATTTGTTAATTAATGATTAATAATAAGTTACGATCAGCAGGTGGATGATGTAAGGTTTACAAGTGACCAATATTGCTCTGTCTTTCTCTTGTTTTTAGTTTTGATAGAAGTGTTTCCTATGCTGATCACGGAGTATCTGCCCAGATAACACCAAGAAGGTGACCGAGCTTTAAAATTTAATTTACTTTGTATTATACTTGTCACTTGTTTCCACCCTCATGGCATGTGATATAAACACTTTACGCAAGCCAAAATTAGTGATCAAAGTAAGTGAAATATTCGTTGAATGGATGCTGAGATTAGAACAGTCCTAGCTTTTTCTCAGTGTGTTTGATTGATGATTAGTAGTAAAAAAAAAATAAAATAAAGTATCTTCCATGTGCTACATTATGTATAAAGCATGTCAAAATTTTTGAAGTACATGAACAGAATTAAAAGACTTGAATATACTACTAATTGTATAGATTTTAAGGGAGAGGACTGAAACAAATCAAGTAACCTTTGGTTGAAACTTTAGATGAGTGGGGGAAGTAGTTGCCCAGGCAAAAAAAACCTACAAGAGGGGGTGGATTTCACTCAAGCCCCTTTAGTAATCTCTCATTGATTATTGTCTAGTAGTCAAATGTTGACTAAATATGATTTTGTTCGTTGCTTTCCAGAGCTTCAACAAAGCCAAAAGCGACAGAAAGAAAACCAAAACATGTAAGGTCGAGATAATTTTAAAATAATGGCAATTAAATTGCAGAACTTAGTAATTTACTTTGAACAGTAAGATTGTCGCACTGGTCCAAAAGTTGAACATACTACAAAGTACGTACGTAGATAACAAGATAAACCACTATCTGTCTATCTGTCTGTCTATCTGTCTATCTGTCTATCTGTCTATCTGTCTATCTGTCTATCTGTCTATCTGTCTATCTGTCTATCTATCTATCTATCTATCTATATGTGTAATAAAGTGGCTAATGCCATTAAACAGTGCTCAATACACTTTTAAAGTGTAGAGCTTTGAATAAGAAGATATAACGAAGAGACAAAATTCCCTGTTACTCCGAGTTTCGTGCTCACGCACTCATCAGACAGTATTTAAATACTGTCTGATGAGTGCGTGAGCACGAAACTCGGAGTAACAGGGAATTTTGTCTCTTCGTTATATCTTCTTATCTATCTATCTATCTATCTATCTATCTATCTATCCTACCTACCTACCTACCTATCTACCTACCTATCTACCTACCTATCTATCTACCTACCTACCTACCTATCTATCTACCTATCTATCTATCTACCTATCTATCTATCTATCTACCTATCTATCTATCTATCTATCTATCTATCTATCTATCTATCTATCTATCTATCTATCTATCTATCTATCAGTCAATGCTTATCTGTTAGATGGCAGTTTATGATTATTAGCTACTTACAGCTGTTCTAGTACAACATACATGTACAGTATCATGCAGACAATTAGTGCCAATACAACCAACAGGGTTTTTGTGGTTTTGGTATCTCTATAATTGAAACCCAAAAGAATTAATTCCAATGCTATCGTGCCATAAAATCACGTTTTAAAATTCCCGCTTTGGCCACACCCAATGACATTGACCGCATAATGAAAGATTGGTGATGAATGATGTCACTTCAGGAACATCTCACGCTCCATGTTTTTATTTTGCCTCCTTGATGGCTGCATTGCTTCGCCAACTTTGGATTATTTGTTTTTTGTCAATGAGAACTCTTTACCACTACTGAAACAACAGTGACCTGAACTAGCAGAATTTGGCACTTCCTGGCATGACGTCATGACCCATTCTGCAACTCGGACTCTTTTTGCAGTGACTCACAGTCAACTTTATTGGGTGTGGCTGAAGTGGAAATTTTAAATCTAGATATTAGGGCCTTGAAATGTCGGAATCCATTTTTTTCTTTGAATACCTTTTCACACATTATAGAGATACCAACACTGCAAAAACTCTGTTGGCCATATAGACTCTTTAATGAAGTAAATAAACAGTTTGACACAAGGCCCTATACTAAGTACTAAATAAATAAAAGTTACAGTTAAGTCGGAGCATTAAATACAATTATTATATGGCTA
This sequence comes from Platygyra sinensis, assembly GCA_019787425.1. Lineage (NCBI taxonomy): Eukaryota > Metazoa > Cnidaria > Anthozoa > Scleractinia > Merulinidae > Platygyra > Platygyra sinensis. Next base: position 12,355 of record JAHPZR010044379.1, read on the forward strand.
GCCCGTGAGTGGGCAAGAAGGATCAAATTCTGCACTGTTGTTTGCTGCCTGAGTGGCAAGATGAAGCTATCTTCCCCAATTAAGCCATACATTACTTTCCTTTATTGACCAAGCTTGTTCGGTCAAGATGGCTGGATATTGACCTCGTTCTTTTTTTGTGAGTTTATGGACCTCGACTCCGTCTCGGTCCATAAACAGGCAAAAAAAGAACTTGGCCAATATCCAGCCATCTTGAGCTCACACTTGGTCAATAATCCATATGTAATATGTAATTAAATTCCTTTGATATCTAATGCCAATATTGCCTTATCAGAGAGGTGCGGCAAAAAGGACATCTAAGAAGAAGTTTGTTGTTGCTGATAATGATGAGCCTGTAAGTAAGAGATAAAAATGTGTGACACAATTTTCAATGTTATGCTTACGATAAGTCTCTGTATCACGTGGCACAAAAAATGTGCCCTACCAAGAACAAATCCAGCTAGCAGTAGGGAGGGGAGAGAAAGTTTGAACAGAACTTCTGGATTTCAAGACCAGGACCCTAAACCACTTGACCAGGCTGCCTTTTTTAATGCCGTTCAGTTATTCTTTCAAAATCTTTGACTTGTCTGCTACTTGTCCTGTGCAGAACCTTGCTCTGCAGAGACAAGCAAGGCTGTATCATTATGGTACCCGTCAATGTTGGAGTGTTGTGCCTCTTTTTTCAAGTGTTGTGTTGTTTTTGTTTTGTGTATGACGATACATAATAAGTACATGTAAAGGAACTGACATATTAATAGGTAAGGGAATCAAAAAAGGGTGGTTATTTTTTCTTTTGCTTTTGTTTCTGTGCTCCAAACCTCACTATTACATAACCATAAGATGAACTTAATTCTTTATTATTATAATTTTTGGAAGTTGAACTTCAATTTTTCTGCGTGTTGTAATGGTTTTGCAAGGGATAAAAGACTTCTTAAGTTTTTACTTAGAACACAGGAACTTCAGCTCTAAAATTTGGTGATTGTGGTTGTGAGACCTTACATGTACTTTTAGAATTTTGTCAAAATAGAAGGTCTTCTGGCAGAATAAACTAACCATTTTTTGCTATGCATTCATCAGATCACCAGTTTGGCAGCAGACATTACCACAGGGAATTTTAGGGATATAAATTCATCTCCTGAACCAGTTAAGGAAGAGGAACCACAATCATTGTTTGATTCATTCAAAGAAACAGTCACAGAGTCACTGAGAGATGACGACGAACCACAGAGAGCTTATGCAGCAGAAAGAAGCAGCTCACCGCATCAATCTGACATTGAAGATATACCACTTGAAGACACTATACAAGAAAAGGTTGCTGACGTTCTTGGAGATCATGGTGTTGAATTGGGGGGTCTTGTTGATAACAAAGAAGATAACTCATACGAGGATAGACGGAACAGTTCAGGTGATGATGTGTAAAGTATTGACTAGAATCTAAGCTGTGTATATTAAATATGACTTATGACTTGTCAGTAGGTAGATGTAGGGTGTTTTGAACACTATGAAGATGGTGTTACAGTGTTGTCATTGATCCACTACAGTGTTTTTTTAAAGGACAAAGGGCAAGTTCAGTGGAATCAGTGAATTCCAGGGAAGGGACATTAAGAGTAAAACCCTCAGTTTCATCCAGAGAAGGTAACAAAGAATTTCCCCATGTCACTGCTTGTTTTGGTAGACATTAGCAACAGCATTGATGATCCAATGGGCTTGAAAACAACTTGCAGCTGTATCGTACGTGAAGCATAAACATTGCTATTAAATGATAGATAAATGATGCATGGTAGGTGTAAAATTAAATATCATAAAGGAGCATAGAAAGTGGTCATAAGTCATAACTTACATGTATGGTTTCACTCATTTTAGTAGTGCAGCCATCTGTGTATGAAGCTAGTGGTGAGAACAAAGAAGACGCGACAGAAATTCAAGATGACAAAGGTAAATTGAGTTAACTGTTGTTCTCTCATTTAAGTCATGTACATGTAAGCAGGTCTATAGAAAAAACAATACAGTAGAATCTCTGGTCCTCAGCAGAAGAAGTTACTAACTAAGACCACATAAACAACACACACATTACAATGCATAAATAATGTTCAATGATCAGTTTTCAATGCTTAACTCAAGTATGACGCCAACTGGTTTTTCCGGGAGGGCAAAACTATTTGAACTTCTATTCATAAGAAAAACTTTCCTATAGATGGTATTCTTTTGATAAAAATTTAGCTGGTACCGTAGGCAAAGCACAATTTAAAATTCTTGTTCATATATGTTAAAGAAACTGAAGAGGACAAACCTATTGATCAAATGCCAGCTGAAGAGGTGGCAGATGAAGAAATTGAAGCTGAAGACGATGAAAACAGAGGTAATTCTGAGGAAGAGGTTAATAATAACGAAGCCGAAGACAATGAAAACAGAGGTAATTCTGAGGAAGAGGTTCACAACAATGAAGCCGAAGACAATGAAAACAGAGGTAACTCTGAGGAAGAACTTAACAACAATGAAGCCGAAGACAATGAAAACAAAGCCAGTGCTGACGAGGAGGTTAACAACAACGAAGCTGAGGAAGTACAAGAAGAAGAAATTGAGCAGAATAAGGAAGCTAAAGAGGAAGAGAATGAGCAGGTTGGTCTT
>JAHPZR010044380.1:10000-22500 GCA_019787425.1 Platygyra sinensis
TCTGAGCTTATGGGTCGTCAAGCTTGTTTTGTGAATTTGTTTTGTAGTTCCTATTTATATATCAATACTAAAAAACGATTATAATCGATTCTACATATTTTTAAGAATTTGAGAATTTTTGACCCTTCGAAATTTTTTCTCGCTACTCGGTTTTCCGTTACTTCGTTTAATACTCGTTACTCATTACTTCATTACTCTGTTTAGTAACACCCTACGAATGACACATCTCTGCCAGCAAATACTTTTGGATTTGAAAGTGATAAACCGACATCAATAGTTTCTGAGAGGTGCATAACAATCTGACCGAATATCATGTTGTGAAATATTTTTACATGTGGCAACCAAAATAGTAAAAGTGTGTTAATTAGTCATAGCTCATGCTTATGTACCAGTCAAATCGAAGCTTCAACATCCCCCCCGGGCAATCCCCCGGGCATTTGAATTGTGGGAAAATTTTTGTTCAAATTCCCCCCTCACCGGGCCGAAAAGCTGTTCAAATGCCCCCACCCCCCAGGAGAGTTACCAGATTACTGTTTTAACTTTTCAATAGCTTCTATTAAGCTTCTGAAGCTGTGCATGTAAACATGGTTTATTAGACAACACATATTTATATATTATAAATATAAATCGTTCTTAAACACCTTCAAATACGGAACACAGCTTGTGTAGGCCTTTGGTTTTCAACCAATCCACCTCGAATACGCAATCTTTTCCTTTGAATTCATCAAAGTTTGTCTCCGCTGTCTCCGCCATGATTTATCGACCCACGTGGAATCAGCGCGACTGGTAACATGAAATCGCGGCTAGCGATCAAATTCCCCACCCCCTATGAGTGATGATCAAACGCCCTCCCTCCCGGGCAGGAAGAGGCGTCAAATACCCGGGGTATGCCCGGGGGGGATGCTTAAGCTTCGATTTGACTGGTACATTATTCCCACATGCTTTCCGTTAATTACAAAAACTTGTGAAAATCATGACATATAGCGCTAGGCTTTTGTATATGATGCTTTTATTTCCCCACTAAAATGCTCCACCTTAATGCTCCATTTTTTTCACTAAAATGCTCGGTTTCCCCCCAAAATGTCACTAAAATTTTAGTGATCAGAGTGCTTAACAAAAACGTATACTTAGTATAACAAGTTAACAGCAACGCATGTAAAAGTTTTCTCTAAATGATCCGGCTGTTGTTCTGTTAATCCTTTGTCCCCTTTCGGTGATACTAAAGTGAAGAGGTTAAGTTTAGTCTTTACTTTCTCGTAAAAACTGATTTTGATTTTTATAATCTGAGGAAAAAATAATAATTTTCCGGGAAAATGCCTCTAAAATGCTCGAATAATGCTTAATGTTTTTACCTCACCTCACTAAATGCTCGAAAACATGTTAGCATAATATATTTGTAGAAACTAAAAAAAATGTTTTCGTCGGAATAAGGTACTTATTGTAATGCAACCACTTACCAAGAATACTAGTGTTTGAATCCGAGTAGCCATCCTCAATGCAGCTCGCAGCCCGCATACATCAAAGATGGGGCAAGATCTGTAAATTATAAAGAACAACTGGCATGAAGAAAACTAAAGTGATACGGATATACGCTTTCAGTGTAAAAGGTGTTTTTACCTGACAGTTTAATGCTGTTAGTACTTGCTCAGAATAATCTGCTTTTACTGTAGGACCTGTAGTGCCAATGTAGAAACAACTGATGAACAATCTGATAATGTATCGGCTAATCAGGGAGGTAAAGCGGTTTTCCAGTGGAATTTACTTATCCATCACCTGGAAACAGTTAAAAACAGGCCATTAATATCATTGTTTTTGCGTCAATAAATCTGACTTTTGGCCCCTTCTCAGCACAAACAACAAGGTATCACAAAATTCTATTTATGGTCCTAGCGCCATTATTCTTCACTCAGGTAACGACATTCCGCAACTTACAACCAGTTTATAGCACTGATCCGTTCTGAAATGAGGTCAGATGGCCTAAGAATATAATCTACCGCATTTGAGTGCAGGAATGTTAAGAGAGAGCGCCTAAAAAAAAGTGCCAGTGGATAACTTAGGGTACATCTGAGGTACACTTTGTAAATGTGAGATTCTGTTTATTAGCCGCCAAAAAGAGCTCTACAGGCCTCAAAACAGCTAAGCCTATCGGTAAGACCATAGGTAACCCAGGCTCACTGTGTGTGACACGTGACATAACATGGGTAAATTATAGAACATATGAGGCGAAGTTTAGGTCTAAAAATTTGCTAGTTAAGACCTAAACTTCGCCTCATATCTTCTCTATAATTTACCCGTGTTATGTCTCGTGTCACCCTCAGTGAGCCTGGGTTACCTATGGTAAGACTTAATCCAGTGCGTGATGGGACCCACATTCCAGTGCTACGCAGATATTTATCGTATCAGTTATATTTGTGCTAAAAAGGAGCCAAAAGGTTAGACTTTACGTGCGATGAAGCTTTGGTAAGACTCAGCCTGGTGCGTACCTGACAGTGCTACGTATTCTTAAGATATTTGTCATATCTTGTATTGTCATTTGGGCTGAGAAGAGGCCAAAAGTCAGGCTTAAAGCAAGAACAATTAACGGCTTTTTATTATCTGTTGCCAAGTGATGAATAAGGAAATTTGACTGGAAAGTGTTTGTGAAAATCGAAACAATTTCTTGTGAGGATTTGAAGCAGTTTGAAATTCAGAACCTGTTCGCGTTACGTTCAGTTTAAATCTAGAAGTTTGTACTGATTGATTGCGGCTGAGCTAGCTGTCAATACGCACTGCTTCTTTGATTTACAGGTAAGAATGTTTTTGGTGTGTGTATTTCAGTCTTTCATTAAGACTTCTATAATTCAGAAGTGCTTTAACGTTTACACCCAGTGGCTGCGTGAATTATGTTTTAAGCGATCGCCATTCACGGTCAATACAAGGGGCAGTGATGATAACTGCGGGAGAAATTCCATTGTTTCTTCTTGGAGCGATGCTGCTGTGCTGCTCCACCAAAGGTGAGCTTGTTTCGTTAGTAGACTTGATGTCATGTAATGTCAGAGAAATAAGCGGCTGAAGAGCAATTTTATAAACAACAGCAAGATCTTTGAAAAGGTCTTCTCCTCTGTTCCTAAAAAAGAAACTTCATCAGATAATAGCTCTGTCATGCACATACTTTCAGTTTCAGTGATAAGTTTTCGTAACGCACTGAGTAGTACTGAGACGATCAGAGAATGATCCCAGCCGAAAGTTATTAACCAGAAGGAGAACTACGTATGAAGTGCCTCAGTCACAGACAATCAGAACCGGTTGAAAACTTCAAAGATTTTGTTGCAGAAAACGACAACAATGAAGAAAAATCTGAGCTCTTTTTAAATGACACTTCTAACGCTAGCGGTGTAAAATACGGAAATAAAGATTCAAAAAAGGATCGTAATCATATTCAGACATCAGAATATTTCCAAGAACCCTTTTCGCCATACTCATGAATTTAGAATCCATAGTTTCCCACGAAAGCAATTTAGCACTGTAAAGCAAGTTTTGAATGACCTGTAATGATGGCTAATTGGGAATATTCTTGGCTCCCTCTTGCATTGGAGGACAAACTCGAAATAGTAATCAAATCCCCCGGGTATAGTTTCCTGTTAATCCGGAGATGTTCATTTTTAAAGACTATAATTCAAGAGATATACACTTCAAGAATTTTGCATTTTATTGACGGAATCTGTAGCGTTGGGTGTACTTTGCCGTTGTTTACAACTACCGCCTTCATTACCAAGGGAGGGGTCTCAGAAGCTGAAAAAAGCAGAAAGCACGGCCGGCCGCTGCTAATAATCTTGGCTTCAGTCGGTAGAATTTGCAACGGGGTTGGCCTTCGGTTTATGAATGATCATGCTGTCACGGATTTGAACGAATGAATTACCTTATTTTCCGTATTGAAATAATACAGCAAGTATGTTAGGTTGTTACAATCAACACTTGGGAGGAAGACTAAGAAAACCCTCGCGAGCTTTTACAAAGTAGTTTTCCTTTTAAAATACTCTAATTAAAATTTATTCAGATGGTATCAGAGACTGGAATTATATACAAAAATTACAAACCATTGCAAATAATGTTAAGGTAAACTAACTAATCTATTTGCAAAAACAAGGTCTATGTCAGTATTACAGTTTTGCAAAATGAATTGCTTCATTTTCGTTTTAAAAATTTTTAAAGATGCAGACTTAAATTTTTAGTGTGAAGCGACCATTCTCACCAATATCTGTCTTATCGAGCTTCCGGAAAGGCCCTAATGTTTGAGTTTCGCTTTCATGCGTTGCTACCTGGATTTTCGCTTTCGCGTATGAGCAAGTTTAGGAACGTCGCGCGTTGCGGAATGAACGACGTTGGGGGCCTTGTCTCTCCGCTCGAGTCCCGGCCCAAACTACGAGAGCCTATTCGCAGGCTTATAGATATCGTGCGCCTCCTATGCAAAGTCATAAGCCGAGAGACGTATTTGCTCCCTGTCTTGCCCTTTGCTTGGAGATCCCGTTGCCCGAGCTCAGAGATTGTTTTGCAGTCCACATTATAAATAAGTCGCAATTTGTCTTCATTTCCAGAAGCGATAACTGAAATGTTTTTGTTTGTTCGTTAGTTCGTTTGTTTTTTCGGCAAAATGTAATAAATATTGTTGTAGTACGCGTTTTATTTCATAACACTTCTATTAAGTGATTTGCGCTGTCCAGACAACACTATTGTCAACAAGTTGAGGTTGCGTGACAAAGTGCCCGGAGTTTAACAGAGTTATTACTTGAGTCAGCCAATCAAAATCTGAGAAGTTTGACGGGCACATATGGTTGAGTTTGAAGCGACAACACCTACAGTACACATGCTGTATGTTATGTTGCGTCAAGCGATAACTACACGGTTCGTATAGGTGTCTATAAATTGTGTCGTTGGACTACCAGCTTTTAATGTTCAAAGCCCACTTTTTGTCTACAGTCTACAGATCACTCAACAGAGTACCCTAAGAAACTGATTCTAATTACTATTACATATTTTTGTATTTACGCTTTTGCAGATTTCGCGCAATTACAGAATAGTACAGTATATATTTAAACTAGTTGAGAAGAAAGATAGTCAAGCCAGGCGAGGATTTCTTAATTTCTGTAAATTTTTTTGATAAATATACGTCTGGATTTATGAAAAGGGTGCTAAGCGACGATATAAAAATTAAACGGTCAGTCCTTTTTCTCTTCCTCCACCCGTTTATCTCGCTTTCATTGCCGTTCTTTCTCTATTTTTTTGCCATTTTACGTGACTTCGAGGCGGCCTAAAACGGTAGTGAAATCAAGATGAAATCGCATTTTTAGCACCATTTTCGTAAATCCAGGCATAAAAAATTCGTATAATTTTCATATTTTTACTGAATGAAGTTCTGACTACTTTATTTTATTTAGTACCATCTCATTTCCTTATAATGTTTGGAATATATTAATTTCCTTTGCTAATTCATCCTAAAGTTTTTGTTTCACTTGCCAGCTTCACAGTTAGAAATACAAGCGTTCCAGCCAGCGGTTGTTCCTATAAGAGCAGCCACAACCCTGACACTCAAAACCAACGGAGAACTGAATGTGACGTCAAACGGAAGTATTCATTGTCGATTCAAAGACATTTCCGTGCCAGCCAGAATTGAAGATGATTTTATCTTTTGTGACACGCCTCCGATGAGAAATATCGACAGAGTGTCTGTTCATCTTGATGTCGATGGCAAGCTGTTTAAGGCAAAAAAGCCTCTATACTTTCATGGTGGGTATAAATAGTTGTTATAGCTTAACCAAGATTCATTTGTATAATTATAGTATAAATATAAAATTAAATAAGAAAGCTTTGTAAATCAACCTACATTGACGCGGATGGCTTTGAAACCAGTTTATGTAACCTTTGATCACAGTTAATAAAGCGGAATGGTTAGGAAGCCCGGCAAACATCAAAGGAGCAAACAAAGCAAGATTTATGTTGGAAGGTCCACGACCTTGCAAAATCTTTTGTTTTGCGCTCACACAACATACATGGGTTACTTAACCAACACGTTTCTATCGGTTAGTTCCTCAGTGTGGAGTAAACAACTATTGTGTTTTGTGCACGGTCAAGGCCAAAAAAGCGAACAAAAACCTACAACAAAGAACTTTGTCGGGTTTCATAACCATTCCCCTCTATTAACTATGCTTTGATGGCAGACGGTGAAACAGTATACTTTAGCAGTCGCGCGCGCCGCAATAAAAACAAACAGACAAACAAATGAAGTGAAATTAGATTTAAGTAATACGCTTTTAGTCGAAAATTGTCTGATTCAACGTGATCCGGAAGTTTTTAAATTATCCTAGATAGTAGTTAAGTTGAAATCGCTTTTATCATCACCAGAGATTGCCGTGTTTTCTTTGGTCAAAAATATTCGAAAGATGCATTTTGTTTTAATGCTTTGATGAAAATACTCCTAAAACAGTATACACTATACTAGGAGATAAAAATGAATAAATAAATATATAAATAAATAATTAAATAGACAAATAAATAAATTATAAGTAAATAAATAAGATAGTAATAAATATGTAAAAGAAGAAAATTATTTACATTACAAATTTTGGAATAGGTATCTACAGGATTTATCTACATAAAAATTGAATATCATAAAGTTAAATATTATAGTAGCCTAATCATGGAATTCAGGGTCGATATTATGCTATTTGTTAAGGGAAAAGTATCAATAAGTATAGGTAATTTATTCCAGGCTACTATTGAACTTGGGTAAAACGAATGTTTATAAACATTACAGTTAGTCTGAATGTGTCGAAAAAGAAATGCATTGGGGGCTCGCTGAGAAGCGTTTGTTAAGGACGGTACCTACTAAAGACAAAGGTTTTTGCGCCAAGTTAAGACCACGCGGATAAAGTGGATCTTTGCAAGGGCTATTGGAATCCACAAAGAAAGATGGGGGTAGCCACGCAATTTTTCCAGATAATTAGCCTTGAATCTCAACAAAAATGCTGACATCAGCATTTTTCTGAAAAAAGAGGGAAAGGATATTTCCTCACAGATTTCCTTAGAATTCGCCTTTACATACAGAAATGCAAACACGTTTTAAAAGATCTTTAAACTACATGGCAAATGGTAACATTAAAATCAATTTTGGTACGTTTTTGAGGACAATATCGTTACAAAAGCGCTTTTAGCGTCTCTGACAGCCCTACTCTGGTTCAGCTAAAATACAGTCTGAATACCTTTTGTTAACAACCAGAAATTAATCACATGTTAAATAGGCTTGCCACTTCCATTTCGTAACATAAAATGTAGGGGTAACCACGCGTTTTTTTAAGTTATTGATCTTTTTTGCAAACTTTTGCGGTGCCCATTATATTTTTTCCTGTCACCTCCCCAGTAAGTAAGACATTTGCATTTTTGCGCGTGCACTACGCCATCTGCAGGTACTTCTTTACAGTTGGATTTCAGTGTAGTTTTCGAAAGATACCAGCTAGGTTTTCAGCTGGAAGAAGTAAACAGTTAGTGGCTAGCGCTATGCTGCTATTCTGGTGTTTCTGGTTTAAGAACTGGTTCATTAAACTTAATTTGGTCACAGCAGGAAACTTTTGCTTTAATTTTAGTTGTGTAGTTGGTGGTGTAGTTGATTGCGTCAGTGTCAACCCCAGCGCGCGCGCGCGCGCTTAAACCATGGCCTGCGTGATGCGCAGAACATGTGCGCACTAACAAAAGTAGGCACCGTCCTTAATGGATATACTTCAGATGAAAGTGAGTATTAATTAATTAAGGGACAAAAATTGTTCACATAAATCACTTGTAAAGCCTGTTGAAATAAGGTCTGAAATTGGAGTCACGTCAGTGTAGGAGTTAAGATTGTTTCAATATTCGACGGGGACACTCACGAATTCTTACGCTTTTATTTTACGAAATCTAATGCATATTTTCCATCCTTTGGTTGAAGTGTTTGTAGAATTTGTAACAAAATAAAATCTTAAGTTTCGGGAGGTTAGAACTGAAACTGGGTGATGTCTAAGTACTGAAACCATTTCACTTGATTTACTTGACTGTGTTTTTTTTTGGTAGACGCTCTTTCGTTGTTGTTCAATCTGCCCGGCTGTAATCCTGTTCAGTTTTACTTTACTACAATCTGATGTTTTATCAACTAAAGATTAACAGCAATATTGAATTTCATCAGCATAGAAATAAATTAGCCATAGGCGAATTTAATGCAACTGAACATCCATGTAATTCAGCTTTATACAGATATATCATTCCAGGCTAATATCTGTTTCAATGTCAACTAATATCCTTGAGTCTTAAAGAAGTCATTTGTTATTTCAATGACCTGCATAAATCTGCCATAATTCTCACTGTCAGCATGAAAGGTTCATTGTAGCATGAAATGAAATTTAGTATTCATCTGATTCTGGGAGCTAGATCTGTTCAGACTTCTTTTGAATTAGCTCCTGAACTGATCTTGTATACACTCTATCCGGACAGCTTCAAGCCATTTCTTTGTGCCTTTCCTATTCATCAGGATAGCCCATAGGAGCCTTTGATTTAAGAACCGTATAATCAGGTACCTGAAAAGCGGTCTGAAAATTACTTAACAACTGATCATCAGTGTCATATCCTTGAAGTTTCGCCTGATTTCCTTACACAAAGAACTAAACAATTATTTCCTCTGGGCCATTAGAAGCTGTTGGATCTTTTGACTAAAGTAAATGTCAGTGAATAATATATGACAAGCCTCTGGTAAATTGTAAGCTAATTCATTCAATGGTTTGTAGACATGTTTTGACATTTCCTTTCCAGATCCCTTCAAAGTATCAAACATTACTCCATCAGTTGTCTCACCAGCCCAAAACGTCTTTTTGACAGTCAGCGGTATCTCTTGCAAAGAATGGATGCAGTATTACGTGAGATTTCAGACAGCCAATGGAACGAAAAAGACCCAACAGGGGATCTGTAAGGATTCCATTGTCTCTTGCTTTGTGCCTGAATTTCCACCCAGCACTCGACTCCGAGTTGGCTTGACTTTGAGCAATAGACTGGTTCAGTGGGCTGACAAGAAGATTCTTATTCAGTGTGAGTAACAGTATTAATGTAGAATCATAACAAATCCTAATAGATGCTGGGTGGAGTCAGCCTGATTCTGATTGGTTGCTGTTTTTGAAGGCACATATCGTCCTGTGAGGGTGGTAGGCTCTAATATAAAACTATTATTTGCATCAGGCCTTTCTTTCTCTTAAGGTATTCCCTTGTGGTCCCTCACTCGGAGTTGCGAACTCTTTGCTAGGAGGGGCTTTTAAAGTCATCTTTTATGATAAGCTCAGCACGGATCATCTCTCATTCCCCCCAGTTGAACTTTATTTGTCATCCTTGTCATATATTTCGTTGTTGTTCATATGCTACATCATTCCTGTATATTTTTAAGGGGGTGGGAGAGGTAGGCAATTGCCAAAACCTTGCTGTACAGCAGTAACGGAAAGGAAACTGACTGGCAAGTGAACCAGCCAAAATATCAACAGACTACCCAACCTGAAGTTTCAAAAAGGCTTGATTAAAAACCGCTCCCCCTCCCCGACCAGTGAAGAATAATTTAAGAGAAATACTAACAAGCGCTGCTCATACCCAAAGTGCGGAAAGCAAAAATGACTTTGAAAATAACTTCATTGGGAGTGTGTGATAAAGGAATAAAGATGGTGAATTTTAGGCTCACTAATGAAATATGACACGAACGTGGGACAAAGAAAAATTCAGAGTTCCTTTCACTTTTTCAGACTTCATCGTGATTGGCTGACACCAGTTAATTTTATCATTAATTAATGGTGCAAATTAATGTGGGAGTGTGAGAATTAATGTGGCAGTGTGCGACTTTTCTCAATCATATTATAAATGACTAATCGTATAAAGCTCAGTCATTGAGGATCTACACTATTCACGATAGTTGAAAATTCTGTCATATTGCTGTCACCTAAAGGCTCGTTTAAGCTGAGATAATCTTCTATCATTAGTCAAAGACTGGTATCGTAAATCCTTCTTTACACAGCATTCTTTCGATTGGCCTGTACAAATTAGAAGGTCCTTGGGGATCCCCAGGGATGAACAAAATATCCTAACGATTACAATTTTCCGTTATAGATCCAATTGATGCCATAAAGAGTTCTGTCGAGGATGTGAAAAAAGATAACACCAAAAAAGGAGCGTTTACTTTCATGGTCGTCCTAAGAGACCGTTTCAGAAATTTCATCAGAGTCCTTGAAAAAGACGGCAAGAAACATGCAAAAATATCAGTACAGTATTCTCCGCAAGACATGCCGCAGTCCATGAGGTTTCTTGAGTGTTCTACGACTCTGAGGTCTAACGGAGAGGGTGATGTTTATATTCTTAGCTGCACAGGCGCGGAAAAGGAACTGATCTACTTTTACCCTTCAATAAACAACGTACCTCTTGGAGGTCAGGACAAGTATGAAGCTAGAACTACCTTGTGTCCAGGAAAAAACACTTGTGAAGGTAAGTCTGACTATCCTCGGCATTTTTTTTGTTTAGCGGGGCTGAATGTAGGTCAATGAAGACATCTAGGTAAATTGATACTCTGGCATTTTAAGCAGATGCCTACCACAGGGCGGCGGAGGTCGTGTGTGCGTCTGTTCAGGGGATGAATAAAACGGTGGGGAGGGGGCTGGTAGGGAGAGAGAAGGTGAAGCTAGAGTTGGCAGGGTCGTCCTAAGAGTTGACAATAAAAAAGACAACAAGGCATTGGGGTAAGTCACTAATATTGTAAAATATCAAAATTTCAGCTACAATGTCGATAACCGTTTTCCCCATGCAAACCTTTATAAATTCAAACCGTTGTAACACAACACCTCCATGTGCTGCAGGGCAAGAGTCGCATTTCAAGTAATCAAACTCGGTCGTTATGTAATAGTAGATGTTGGCCGTATATGTCACGTTTTCGAGGAACGTTCGTATAAAGATTGAAGCAAATAACAACTCCTCACAGCGTGAACTTATGCCGCTTGTGGTCGATGAGATCTTTTTTATTTGGCAAATTCAGAGTATGTATAAACAGTAGCCTCCATTTGACGCGAAAATAAGCACAAACATTTGTCCCGGACGTTATCTGTTTAGAGAAGCAAACATTGTGAGCTTTCAGGAACAGATAATGTCCAGGAATTAATTTCCGAGCATGTATGTTTTCGCGCCAAACGGAGACTGGCGTGTTTCTTATCGTTCAAATATTACTCGCCAGTTTTAGTTGGAGTGTATTAGTCACGTGATGCGCGATTAGACCAATCGCGCGCGAAAGAAACAATTAAATGGAATGGTCCAATAAAGCTTAGTGGTTATGTGCGAGACGGGAAAGAAATTCGAGAGAACAAAATAGCCGCGCGAAATCCTATGTGCAAGAAGAACGTTTCTCTCCCATGATTTCCCGCAGCCATTTTCTTCTTGGGGTTTTTCTCTCGCGTCACGCGCAACGAACAAAGCGAAAGAGAGAATATTCGTAGTCTATTAACTCTGACCCTCTTATCGAGTTTGGTGTCTATATGTATCTAGCGGAGCCGAAGGCATTCCCGCTCGTTCTTGTACTTGGTTTTAGCGGAGCCGCTCTTCTGGTGTTGCTGCTTACTGTTATACTGTTGGGCCGTCATCGCCGTAGAAAGTATCGGGTTGAACAGAGAAGACGGGAAGCCCAGAAGAAAAAAGAGACTGAGCTAGAAATGGAGGTACAGCAGCCTGAGAATGACGAAGCCGTGAATCCTGAGGTAAACAAATTTTACACATAATTTAAAGCATGAGTCTGGATCCAAATGCGGGTGTAAACATTTGCAAAGGTCTGTTAAGCCCTTCAGCTTTCAACTTCAACAGGTTTAAAACCCTTGCTTTCGGGGCATTTTTTGGAAAGGGACGGGATAAAAGACATTGATGAAAAAATAGATGAACGACACGCTAGCACATAACCATGAACATGAACAGAAACTTAATAGGCCATTTCCGAATTACCTTTAGCCTCTTTTTCAAACCGAGTCTTGGTACTCATCCTTTTCATATGAAAATGAGTTTAATTTGCATTTGAATGGAAACTCATTTTCATATGAAAGGATGAGCACCACGACTCGGCTTGAAAAAGAGGCTAAAGGTAATTCGGAAATGGCCTATTTGTTGTCAATAAGTTGACTTTTTCATGTTCACCTTTCCTTCAATTTATTCAGTGGTGTCAACTACATTTTGTTTTTCCTCTATATTTTCATTTTTAATCACAGGTCGTTTACGAGCTGGATAACGCCGCACTTGACACCAGTGATGAAGCAATAACAAACGTAAATCCAACTCCAGAAAATAGCGCTGACCATGCTGTAGGCGATTCATCACTACCTCATTTGAGCGTGACTGATCCCGCTGAGGAAACCGCTGAAGAACAACAAACAGACGTGCAGGGGAATACAGCCACCATCGACAAGCAAATGCTCGAAAAAGGCGACAAAAAAGACGAGCAGTCA
>JAHPZR010044380.1:27500-40000 GCA_019787425.1 Platygyra sinensis
GAGAAACGGGCCCCAGAGCCGGATTGTTCGGAACTGCGGCCCGTTTCTCGAAAACCGCGGAAACTTTTTGGGCCCGCAAAGCCATTCTCTAAAATCAGAGAGGTGTCTACGTTTTAAACTTCTTGTATGAAGGGAACCTTTGTTCAAGACTACATGAGTAAAACAACTTTGTAACCGTGGGGTTTGAGATTTTGCTACGGCTTTCCGGGTGCGAGGAGTTTTAAGGAATTTCCTAAATATAATTTCTTCTGGTGTAAATATAATTTTCACTGCTACCGATTACTCGTGCTTTCTGATCTGTAGTTTGAGATTATTTAAACTCAGAAGGCCAAACAACTACAAGTAGAACACCTCACCGCCAAGTTGAAAAAAAGACTCAACTCAAAATTATTCTGGTAGGGGTTATAGCCTGGAGCTCCGCTTTTAGGCTTGGCTAAATTTTTGGTATTACGTGATCAATCAAAGATCACATGTTGTGAAAGCATTCACGTGTTACATGAAGCGCCATTTCAAATCAATCACGCTCAAGCTTCCTATGTGCGGCAATTTTTTTGGCACAGTTTTAGGTTGTGGAACTGACACTTTAGAGAAGTTTGACTTTTTTCATAATACGAAACTTCTCTCCAACACTTTGGGATTCCACTCAAATCTTCATCTTTCCTTTGGCACGAGTATGTATTAGCATTTGTTCAGCGAGTGTATTTCTGCAGTTTTACTCAGCGAAGCGTGTGAAGCATCCAGGTTTGAAGACTCAATTTCAGCTAGAGATGTTCGTCAATCATTGAAAGGCTTGTTCTAGGCACCAAATGGCGGCTGGATTATGCGAAAAGAGACGGCAAACAATTGAAAAGAGGCAGTCAATTACACCCAGTAAAGAACATGATGATCTCGTTCGGTTCGCATTGAGTGGGCTCTCCTGCATGTGTGCGGCAACAGGTAAGTTGAGCTTATTTTAATCGTTAAAAGAGTTAAAAGTTAAGACTTAAGCTTAATTTTAATTTAAGCTCGCAATTGGTATCGTTTAACTGAAATTGTACTTCAGATCGATGCTTTGGGAATGAGATTGCGTACCTCCTACGGGAGAGAAAAAATTATAAAGTGTCTGTGGTGTCGTAATTTAAATTTCTTACTGAGCTCAAGGAAAACTATTCTCCGTCGAAACGTCCTCGCACATTACCAATCAATCAAAAGACGTCTTGTGCCACTGTGTGGCTTGTAATAGCTTTTTTCAACCTTTCTCGAGCGACACATTTTAGGCCTGCAAGTCAGACAGTACAGTGTATTGACAAACTCATCTATGAAGAAATTAGCATATTGCATCAGACGAAGTGAATAATGATAACTTGATTCACTCGTAATTAACAGTTTTTACATCAGTGTTATACAAAGAAAAGAAGATGAACTATATGAGTCTGGAGACTGAAATAACCAAAGGTTTTCACCAGTTATTATGTTTCCGGCAGAGATTAAAGAGAAGAGAAAGCTATTAAAAGAATGATATCTACATAAAGTTGGAGAAAGGAGGATGTATGGGTTGTTGACCAAAGGTGAGGTCAAGATATTGGCCAAGTTAATTTTTTGCGTGTTTATGGACCGAGACGAACATAAACTCACAAAAAAAAAAACAAACAAACAAGCTTTATTGACTGAACAAGCTTGGTCAATAAAGGATTGATCAAGATTTGTTATAAGGCTTTCAGGGAAATTTTTATTGCGGGATACAGCAGACCGAACAAGCTTAAGGATTGATCAGGATTTGTTATAAGGCTTTCAGGGAAATTTTTATTGGGGGGTGCAGCAGGTAGTCCCAAGCGGGCAACATAGCTCCGTCTTGCCCGCTCGGGTAGCCAATCATAGTTTGCAATTTGGTTCATTTTGCCTGCTCACGGAGCTAGCCATGTAATAAATAGAAATATTACTAGTTTTCAGAAGGTATGTATGTTTCAGAACTGCTTCTAGGTGTTATATAACAAGTCCTTGTTTTTTTTTCACTTTCTATGTCAAACCATGTGGTTAAGTTCTGGCACTGTATTATTATTTTGTTAGCTGAGGGCCACAAGTCATCAATGCAAATCAGTTTGTCACCCTCTTGAAATAAGCTAAAGCCCTCACTATTTATCTCACTATAATCTAGGGGCTCCCAGCTTTCTCAAAAAAAAAAAGAAAAATAATTGAAGGTAGTCAGGGTTTAGGCTGCATTCATTATGTATCCTACAGGGGGGGGCCAGAGGATTTTTTTTTCAGCGGCTCGTTTTTTTATATCCCCCCCCCAAGGTCCATACAAATTTTCAGAACCCCCCAAGCAATCAGCCGAAAAATTAATACCCCCCCTCCCCCCTCCCCCCTCCCCCTTCCCAAGAAATATCAAAATAAATATCTGTATATTAATAGTAAACTATATATGTACCTATACCAGCCAGTTTAAGTAGCGCGAATTAGGTATAGATAGCCTGCCAGCTCGGTACGAGTCGGTTCTGTGACAGTTTCTTACTGGTAATTTTGTTTCATCTGAGACCACAAAGTTTCATTTTATTCAAATAATCAAGTTGTGTGTTGATGATTCACACCCCGTTCTCCTTTCATCAGGTTTTGTGATTATAATGCTATCATCTTTTCGCAAATCAGGAATAATAACTGTTTTTGTGAATACATTAAACGACAAAAATGAAAGTCACATTTTTGTTTCTTCACTGCACGGCGCCGCGAAACTTGACATGATTACCAGTGACCTTGAGTGGGCCCAGGGCATGATTATTGTATTTATCTGCGTTATGGACGTCACGGGCGCTTATTTCAAAAAACGAAATTCACTTGTTCGCTTTCGGTTCAGTTTAGAGAGTTCAATGTATATAATACGAATTACAGGCTGAGTGCAATAAAGACTAGGTTATTGGTTTACACGTGGCTGAGAAAACCAATGGTGACTCTCGCCAGTTTCTGTGAACTTATTGGAATGACGATTACATGATAGGAAGACTGGACATCTTTACAGGCTCTCACACAAGATTGTCACGCTTTCCGCTTTGGCTGGACCATGATAATCTCTACCGGTTCACAACATCAAATGGGGACATTTATGAAATCATCGCTACTGAAAGTCCCGACTTACAGTGTAAAAATTAAGGAAATTCTTTTGATCAGTGCAGGTTTAAAACCCTCACTTAATGAAACTTGTTGGTAGCGAGAAGCTATTTCTTTAGTAATTATCATCAACCCCGGTATGTGTTGTTCATTTTTTTTATCAACTTTCGGTAGTATCAATTTTGTTCATGTGTTTTTTATTTCGTCTCCAGGTCCCCTGTTTATTTTTGGTATTTTAAATGGTCTGTAACAGTTATAACCGTTCCCCACTTCTGAAAGATGTATGTGGTAGCATACGAAAAACGTCAAGTAAAACCCAGAAAAATTTTTATTCAAGACCATGCGTTTTGTCGATGGATAATGTGTGTAAACCGCCGTTTGTTTTCTTTCCCTTATTTGAGAGAATCTTAATAAGTAGTTTCTTAGAAATCGATTTGAAATGAAAACTAGCGCTAAACGGAAGTCACGACGTTTCGACCTCTCCGAGGTCATTTTTAAGTGAATAAAGTTTTCTAAATTAACATAAATATCTTAAAACAGTTAAAATCGATACAAATGTGCCGAGCACTAAAATATGATACAATATGTAAAAAAAGTGTTAAAAATATACAATGGAAAAGAATTAAATAATTGTAGGGAGAATTGCCTCTAAACAAATAGTTTCTACGTGCTGGAAGTTTTTTCATGAGGAATCAGTGTGAACGCCTTAAAAAGATCTTTTCACGTCTGCGCTTTTGTGCAGTCAACCATTCGTAGATTCATTGAATCAAAAGTGTCCGAGTATTCACATACCCGATTGGCTGATAAAAGAGAAGCCCCAGTCAGAATAGTGTTGCCCTACAAGGATCACTGAGAAATCTACAAACATAGTGCGTAAACAGCTGGCTGACCTCAGTCGGAGGATCAACGCAGATATTAGCCCAGTTTACACAAGTAGAAAGATCAAGAATTAAATTAAGCTCAGGGAAGACAAGCCGCCTCTTGTGAGTCGACAATGCGTGGTGTATTCATTTTCAGTGTGGCCTGTGTGATGCTGGCTATGTCGGCTACACGTGCCGACACCTGCACCAAAGAATTGAAGGGCACAAAGGATCGGCAATCAGAAACCACCTCAGAGAGCAGCACGATATGGAGCCAGAAGACATCGCACAGAGTTTTCGGCGAATCTTAAGAAAGTGTCAGAACAAATTTTACTGTCTTATTTTTTGAAACGTTTTTTTTATCAAAGAACTGGAGCCAACACTAAACAAACAGTGCGATTCAATTAGCGTCAAACTATTTGTTTTAGAGCAATTCTTGCTACAATTATTTTATTCTTTTCCACAGTATATTTTTTACACTTTTTTTACATATTGTATCATATTTAGTGCTCGCCACATTTTTATCGATTTCAACTTGTTTTAACATATTTATGCTAATTTAGAAAACTTTACTCACTTGAAAATGACCTCGGAGAGGTCGAAAACGTCGTGACTTCTTAGCGCTAGTTTCTTATTTGAGAAGCTCCAATGGATAAATGAGTTCATGCTTGTTTTGATCCCGTAGTAAAGTAAAATTAAAATGCAGTTTCGTTTTCTTCTACAGGAACGCGTCCTTCTTTATTTGCAACTTTTTTCCAAAGCAGCCGTGTTCTCCTTGAGTTCCTCCATCAAAGGCAGCAAATTACAATAGCCGGTGTTTGTTTGGATCTTCGTATGCAAGTCGCAAGGCTTTAGTGGTATTTTCCCATCTTCTGAATTGCAGTCTCCTCCTCTTGTTGTTTGCATAGTATCCCGATTTCTTGAAGTACGTCTTCCATTTGCTTGACGAGATCCAGTGGCTCGCAGTTCTGGATTTTTCGCTTTTGAGCGCCATCATACACTAGATTAAAAGCTTGTCCACTGATGACTTGTATCTGGCAAAGAGTACAGAGATTCCACCTTTTTCCCCCTGAGATAAAGTAAAGTAAAGTAAAGTAAAGTAAGTAAGGTAAGGTAAGGTAAGGTAAGGTAAGGTAAGGTAAGGTAAGGTAAGGTAAGGTAGGTAAGGTAAGGGTAAGGTAAGGTAAGGTAAGGTAAGGTAAGGTAAGGTTAAGGGTAAGGTAAGGTAAGGTAAGGTAAGGGTAGGTAAGTAAGGTAAGGTAAGGTAAGGTAAGGTAAGGTAAGGTAAGGTAAGGTAAGGTAAGGTAAGGTAAGGTAAGGGTAAGGTAAGGTAAGGTAAGGTAAGGTAAGGTAAGGTAAGGTAGGTGAGGGAGGTGAGGTAGGTGAGGTGAGGTGAGGTGATGAGGTAAGGTAAGGTAAGGTAAGGTAAGGTAAGGTAGGTAAGGTGAGGAGGTAAGGTAAAGGTAAGGTAAGGTAGGGTACGGTAAGGTAGGGTAAGGTAAGGTAAGTAAGGTAAGGTAAGTGTAAGGTAAGTAGTAAGGTAAGGTAAGGTAAGTTAAGGTAAGGTAAGGTAAGGTAGGTGAGGTGAGGTGAAGGTGAGTGATGAGGTGAGGTGAGGTGATGAGGTGAGTAAGGTAAGGTAAGGTAGGTAAGTAAGGTAAGGTAAGGTATGAGGTAAGGTAAGGTAAGGTAAGTAAGGTAAGGTTAGGTAAGGTAAGGTAAAGTAAAGTAGAGTAGAGTAGAGTAGAGTAGAGTAGAGTAGAGTAGAGTAGAGTAGAGTAGAGCTCGAGTAGAGTAGAGCTCGAGTAGAGTAGAGTAGAGTAGAGTAGAGTAGAGTAGAGTAGAGTAGAGTAAGTAGAGTAGAGTAGAGTAGAGTAGAGTAGAGTAGAGTAGAGCAGAGCAGAGTAGAGCAGAGTAGAGTACAGTAGAGTAGAGTACAGTAGAGTAGAGTAAAGCAAATAAAGAACAGTAAGTAAAGTAAAGTAAAGTAAGTAGAGTAGAGTAGAGTAGAGTAGAGCTCGAGTAGAGTAGAGTAGAGTACAGTAGAGTAGAGTAGAGCAGCAGAGCAGAGCAGAGCAGAGAAGAGGTAGAGTAGAGTAGAGTAGAGTAGAGTAGAGTAGAGTAGAGTAGTAGAGTAGAGCAGAGCAGAGCAAGCAGAGCAGCAAGCAGAGCAGAGAAGAGTAGAGTAAGTAGAGTAGAGTAGAGTAGAGTAGAGTGAGTAAAGCAAAATAAAGAACAGTAAAGTAAAGTAAATTAAAGTAAAGTAAAGTAAAGAAAATAAAGTAACGTAAGTAAAGTAAAGTGAATGTTTTCCCATATTTATCTGATTCTTTCAATGTTAAATCACCTACCAGTTATCGATTTAATTATGTACATGAAAAAATAACTCGATTATGATTGGCTGTTGAGTTCAAGTGTAACACAGTGCAAAAAGTGTGACACCGGTGCAAAAAGTGTACCACCAGTGCAAATTACACATCGTAAATCTGGATGATGATTGGCTGAGAGGCAATGGAAAATTTTTCAAGTCAATTGTATCATGTAAAACCGATTACAAGCATTTTGTTCGAAGTAATCATACGGTTTTTCTCGTTCAATTTGAAATTAATTTGCACTTGTGACCCGGAGTTTTTCAAAAAGCCGAAACTGCACTGGCTTAAACGGCTCGTGCAATTTCAGCTTTTTGAAAAACTCACTCAAGCAAATTAATTCCAAATTGAACTCGAAACTGTTTGATTGCCTATACTAAAGTCGTGTGTAGTAAGGAAACTTGAAATAATTTTAACGCCTTCAAGCTACTTAGTAAAAGGTTTACTCCCAGAAAATAATAAACAGAGGTCGCTCAAACGTTTTAAAGGCTAATTTGCTTGCAATCCTCTCCAATTACCAAGGTGTAAGTGGAATAGGCGCATCCCTTAGGGTATGGTATGATGCCCACAACGCACATATGTATTATCTTACTGATGTCATGATTCGTAACTCTACTTGAGGTTATTCAGGTATACGAATCTCGTATATTGAAAAAAAAAATTTTTTTTTGGTGATAAATTGTTCGAATCTCATAAGCTGAAAACTAGATGTCAACTGAAGCTCTTCTCCTGTTAACTATTCAAACGTACGGTTCTAAACGATAGCATTGCCGGTGCTTCTTGTATTTTCTCACCTTCAGTGGAGACATTTCAAGTTCTATGTTTGACTGCTCGTCTTTTTTGTCGCCTTTTTCGAGCATTTGCTTGTCGATGGTGGCTGTATTCCCCTGCACGTCTGTTTGTTGTTCTTCAGCGGTTTCCTCAGCGGGATCAGTCACGCTCAAATGAGGTAGTGATGAATCGCCTACAGCATGGTCAGCGCTATTTTCTGGAGTTGGATTTACGTTTGTTATTGCTTCATCACTGGTGTCAAGTGCGGCGTTATCCAGCTCGTAAACGACCTGTGATTAAAAATGAAAATATAGAGGAAAAACAAAATGTAGTTGACACCACTGAATAAATTGAAGGAAAGGTGAACATGAAAAAGTCAACTTATTGACAACAAATAGGCCATTTCCGAATTACCTTTAGCCTCTTTTTCAAGCCGAGTCGTGGTGCTCATCCTTTCATATGAAAATGAGTTTCCATTCAAATGCAAATTAAACTCATTTTCATATGAAAAGGATGAGTACCAAGACTCGGTTTGAAAAAGAGGCTAAAGGTAATTCGGAAATGGCCTATTAAGTTTCTGTTCATGTTCATGGTTATGTGCTAGCGTGTCGTTCATCTATTTTTTCATCAATGTCTTTTATCCCGTCCCTTTCCAAAAAATGCCCCGAAAGCAAGGGTTTTAAACCTGTTGAAGTTGAAAGCTGAAGGGCTTAACAGACCTTTGCAAATGTTTACACCCGCATTTGGATCCAGACTCATGCTTTAAATTATGTGTAAAATTTGTTTACCTCAGGATTCACGGCTTCGTCATTCTCAGGCTGCTGTACCTCCATTTCTAGCTCAGTCTCTTTTTTCTTCTGGGCTTCCCGTCTTCTCTGTTCAACCCGATACTTTCTACGGCGATGACGGCCCAACAGTATAACAGTAAGCAGCAACACCAGAAGAGCGGCTCCGCTAAAACCAAGTACAAGAACGAGCGGGAATGCCTTCGGCTCCGCTAGATACATATAGACACCAAACTCGATAAGAGGGTCAGAGTTAATAGACTACGAATATTCTCTCTTTCGCTTTGTTCGTTGCGCGTGACGCGAGAGAAAAACCCCAAGAAGAAAATGGCTGCGGGAAATCATGGGAGAGAAACGTTCTTCTTGCACATAGGATTTCGCGCGGCTATTTTGTTCTCTCGAATTTCTTTCCCGTCTCGCACATAACCACTAAGCTTTATTGGACCATTCCATTTAATTGTTTCTTTCGCGCGCGATTGGTCTAATCGCGCATCACGTGACTAATACACTCCAACTAAAACTGGCGAGTAATATTTGAACGATAAGAAACACGCCAGTCTCCGTTTGGCGCGAAAACATACATGCTCGGAAATTAATTCCTGGACATTATCTGTTCCTGAAAGCTCACAATGTTTGCTTCTCTAAACAGATAACGTCCGGGACAAATGTTTGTGCTTATTTTCGCGTCAAATGGAGGCTACTGTTTATACATACTCTGAATTTGCCAAATAAAAAAGATCTCATCGACCACAAGCGGCATAAGTTCACGCTGTGAGGAGTTGTTATTTGCTTCAATCTTTATACGAACGTTCCTCGAAAACGTGACATATACGGCCAACATCTACTATTACATAACGACCGAGTTTGATTACTTGAAATGCGACTCTTGCCCTGCAGCACATGGAGGTGTTGTGTTACAACGGTTTGAATTTATAAAGGTTTGCATGGGGAAAACGGTTATCGACATTGTAGCTGAAATTTTGATATTTTACAATATTAGTGACTTACCCCAATGCCTTGTTGTCTTTTTTATTGTCAACTCTTAGGACGACCCTGCCAACTCTAGCTTCACCTTCTCTCTCCCTACCAGCCCCCTCCCCACCGTTTTATTCATCCCCTGAACAGACGCACACACGACCTCCGCCGCCCTGTGGCAGGCATCTGCTTAAAATGCCAGAGTATCAATTTACCTAGATGTCTTCATTGACCTACATTCAGCCCCGCTAAACAAAAAAAATGCCGAGGATAGTCAGACTTACCTTCACAAGTGTTTTTTCCTGGACACAAGGTAGTTCTAGCTTCATACTTGTCCTGACCTCCAAGAGGTACGTTGTTTATTGAAGGGTAAAAGTAGATCAGTTCCTTTTCCGCGCCTGTGCAGCTAAGAATATAAACATCACCCTCTCCGTTAGACCTCAGAGTCGTAGAACACTCAAGAAACCTCATGGACTGCGGCATGTCTTGCGGAGAATACTGTACTGATATTTTTGCATGTTTCTTGCCGTCTTTTTCAAGGACTCTGATGAAATTTCTGAAACGGTCTCTTAGGACGACCATGAAAGTAAACGCTCCTTTTTTGGTGTTATCTTTTTTCACATCCTCGACAGAACTCTTTATGGCATCAATTGGATCTATAACGGAAAATTGTAATCGTTAGGATATTTTGTTCATCCCTGGGGATCCCCAAGGACCTTCTAATTTGTACAGGCCAATCGAAAGAATGCTGTGTAAAGAAGGATTTACGATACCAGTCTTTGACTAATGATAGAAGATTATCTCAGCTTAAACGAGCCTTTAGGTGACAGCAATATGACAGAATTTTCAACTATCGTGAATAGTGTAGATCCTCAATGACTGAGCTTTATACGATTAGTCATTTATAATATGATTGAGAAAAGTCGCACACTGCCACATTAATTCTCACACTCCCACATTAATTTGCACCATTAATTAATGATGAAATTAACTGGTGTCAGCCAATCACGATGAAGTCTGAAAAAGTGACAGGAACTCTGAATTTTTCTTTGTCCCACGTTCGTGTCATATTTCATTAGTGAGCCTAAAATTCACCATCTTTATTCCTTTATCACACACTCCCAATGAAGTTATTTTCAAAGTCATTTTTGCTTTCCGCACTTTGGGTATGAGCAGCGCTTGTTAGTATTTCTCTTAAATTATTCTTCACTGGTCGGGGAGGGGGAGCAGTTTTTAATCAAGCCTTTTTGAAACTTCAGGTTGGGTAGTCTGTTGATATTTTGGCTGGTTCACTTGCCAGTCAGTTTCCTTTCCGTTACTGCTGTACAGCAAGGTTTTGGCAATTGCCTACCTCTCCCACCCCCTTAAAAATATACAGGAATGATGTAGCATATGAACAACAACGAAATATATGACAAGGATGACAAATAAAGTTCAACTGGGGGGAATGAGAGATGATCCGTGCTGAGCTAATCATAAAAGATGACTTTGAAAGCCCCTCCTAGCAAAGAATTCGCGACTCCGAGTGAGGGACCACAAGGGAATACCTTAAGAGAAAGAAAGGCCTGATGCAAAAAATAGTTTTATATTAGAGCCTACCACCCTCACAGGACGATATGTGCCTTCAAAAACAGCAACCAATCAGAATCAGGCTGACTCCACTCAGCATCTATTAGGATTTGTTATGATTCTACATTAATACTGTTACTTACACTGAATAAGAATCTTCTTGTCAGCCCACTGAACCAGTCTATTGCTCAAAGTCAAGCCAACTCGGAGTCGAGTGCTGGGTGGAAATTCAGGCACAAAGCAAGAGACAATGGAATCCTTACAGATCCCCTGTTGGGTCTTTTTCGTTCCATTGGCTGTCTGAAATCTCACGTAATACTGCATCCATTCTTTGCAAGAGATACCGCTGACTGTCAAAAAGACGTTTTGGGCTGGTGAGACAACTGATGGAGTAATGTTTGATACTTTGAAGGGATCTGGAAAGGAAATGTCAAAACATGTCTACAAATCATTGAATGAATTAGCTTACAATTTACCAGAGGCTTGTCACTAATATTGTAAAATATCAAAATTTCAGCTACAATGTCGATAACCGTTTTCCCCATGCAAACCTTTATAAATTCAAACCGTTGTAACACAACACCTCCATGTGCTGCAGGGCAAGAGTCGCATTTCGAGTAATCAAACTCGGTCGTTATGTAATAGTAGATGTTGGCCGTATATGTCACGTTTTCGAGGAACGTTCGTATAAAGATTGAAGCAAATAACAACTCCTCACAGCGTGAACTTATGCCGCTTGTGGTCGATGAGATCTTTTTTATTTGGAAAATTCAGAGTATGTATAAACAGTAGCCTCCATTTGACGCGAAAATAAGCACAAACATTTGTCCCGGACGTTATCTGTTCAGAGAAGCAAACATTGTGAGCTTTCAGGAACAGATAATGTCCAGGAATTAATATCCGAGCATGTATGCTTTCGCGCCAAACGGAGACTGACGTGTTTCTTATCGTTCAAATATTACTCGCCAGTTTTAGTTGGAGTGTATTAGTCACGTGACCAATCGCGCGCGAAAGAAACAATTAAATGGAATGGTCCAATAAAGCTTAGTGGTTATGTGCGAGACGGGAAAGAAATTCGAGAGAACAAAATAGCCGCGCGAAATCCTATGTGCAAGAAGAACGTTTCTCTCCCATGATTTCCCGCAGCCATTTTCTTCTTGGGGTTTTTCTCTCGCGTCACGCGCAATGAACAAAGCGAAAGAGGGAATATTCGTAGTCTATTAACTCTGACCCTCTTATCGAGTTTGGTGTCCATATGTATCTAGCGGAGCCGAAGGCATTCCCGCTCGTTCTTGTACTTGGTTTTAGTGGAGCTGCTCTTCTGGTGTTGCTGCTTACTGTTATACTGTTGGGTGGTCATCGCCGTAGAAAGTATCGGGTTGAACAGAGAAGACGGGAAGCCCAGAAGAAAAAAGAGACTGAGCTAGAAATGGAGGTACAGCAGCCTGAAAATGACGAAGCCGTGAATCCCGCGGTAAACAAATTTTACACATAATTTAAAGCATGAGTCTGGATCCAAATGCGGGTGTAAACATTTGCAAAGGTCTGTTAAGACCTTCAGCTTTCAACTTCAACAGGTTTAAGACCCCTGCTTTGGATGGATGAACAATACGCTAGCACATTATCATGAACATGAACAGAAACTTAATTTGTTGTCCATAAGTTGGCTTTTTCATGTTCACTTTTTCTTCCATTTATTCAGTAGTGTCAACAACATTTTATTTTTCCTCTATATTTTCATTTTTAATCGCAGGTCGTTTATGAGCTGGATAACGCCGCACTTGACACCAGTGATGAAGCAATAACAAACTTAAATCCAACTCCAGAAAATACCGCTGACCATGCTGCAGGCGATTCATCACCACCTCATTTGAGCGTGGCGGATCCCGCTGAGGAAACCGCTGAAGAACAGCAAACAGATGTGCAAGGGAATACAGCCACCATCGACAAGCAAATGCTCGAAAGCGGTGACAAAAAAGACGAGCAGTCAAACAAAGAATTTGAAATGTCTTCACTGAAGGTGAGAAAATACAAGACGCACCGACAATGCTATCGTTTAGAACCGGAAGTTTGTATAGTGAAGAGGTGAA
>JAHPZR010044380.1:47500-75000 GCA_019787425.1 Platygyra sinensis
TACGCAATTTCAGAGTTTTCGCGCGCAATGCATTTTAGGTAAATGTACCACTCGCCATCTTTTTCCTTACGGTGGATTGTGCTAAGCAACTTTGTTCGAAAAAGTACTGTTCAATTAAAATAAAGAACGCCTTTAATATCCGTTTATTTCGCACCATAAATAAAAACAGGTGCCGTCTAATGAGCCATTTAATTTGCGCACCTATCTTTGGTGTTTCGAGCAAGGCTCGATCATTTCCGACCCCAACTACCATGTTCTAGTTGCTTTAAAATATATTTTTTAAGATTCCAATATCTTTTGCCAGAATATTATTGCGTCAATATGAATGTTCTACCCTATCGGATTTCATTCACAAACTTCAAACAGTTACGTACGAGGATCGATTGTCGCGATTTTCTTGGATTAAACTTCGATCGTAATCAGATTTAACGTGCTGTATAGCAGCGGAGACCTGATTCACGGCTATATAATCGATATGAAGATTAATCCTCATCTTTTCCAGATCTCTTTGCTTTTCTTAGATAACAGTCTGGTTGGCATTCAGAAGTCATGTTTTATTTGCCAAATCAGAATTTACGTCGAGCATCAGGTTTGCCTTTCGATATTATTAAAATTCAGTATGGTAACGGAGCTTAGAGAACAAAAGCAAATGAAATTGAATAACCATGTTTATTCATTTCTTTGATTTGTCCTATAGGCCTCACTATCAAGTAGAATTTTAATATATCGAAAGTGGCTTACTTCTTGATTATTTTCTCTTATTAAAAATACAAAACAATAAAGTACACTCCAATGCGCTGTTTATTATCGATTTATTTCGTTTAATTTGTGATCTGCAATAGAACACAGTCGAACTCACCAAAATATTAAGCCAATCGAACACAATTGAACGTTCGGTAATCCAACCCTTAATGAGTTGATCAATCACATGAATTGAAGTTCGATTTGATTACCGAACGCTCTATTGGGTAAGCAGGGGCCTCATGGCTGGTTAGGGTTTGTTTGTTAATTCATTAAAGATCGAATCCGGATAGAGCGGATAATAGAAACGTTCTTAGTACGCATTTAAATAAAATCTCAATGCGCTTACAATAAATAATAACAATAATACCAATGACAATAACAATAGAATTTAAAACAATTAAACTACAAACGTATCATTGGTCATCAAGGAGATGGCGACGCAAAAGGTAAGTTTAAAGTACCGTTTCAAAAGTTGACAGGGACGAGGGTGACTTAATATGTTCAGCTATAGAGTTCCACAGTTTAGAAGCAGCGAAGGCAAACGTCCTCTCGCCGATAGGGCGATACGAGTTCTGAAGTAAGGATTGCAAGGAAGAGGGAAGTGTCCGTGAAAGGTTGCGAAACTTGACTTGCTCGCGCAGGTCATTCGGATCATTCCAGAGTCATTCCAGTACCTGACAGTTAGGCTTGACTACAGTTCAGGCTCGATTTCCGGCCGTTCTGAAAGTTCCTTGTGGGGCAGGAAATGCGGGTTCAAAAAGCTGGTAGAAATCGACCCTAAATACAGTAAAAACTCAGAGATGCAGATTGAACCAAATTAAAGACAGCACCCGACTTTCCAAGTTGGTGCTAAACCCTATAACTGAAAGAATCCTTTTGCTTATTGAATATTCTTAAAAAGATTGATCATCATCTATTTCTTCAGAATTCAACAACGAGAAATCGAATTGAGGTGTGATCAAATTATCCGGACTGGCATTGTGACTCTAAGAGAGAATCTGCGGGTTTGCCTAGATCAACGGCCCGCTTGGCTGAAACTTATTCGAGTTTTTTTGTACAACCTGCTTCTCACGGAAGGGGGAACTGGTAGTGAACATGGGTGTTCAAAACTATATTTAGCCGTCAAGGTATTTCTTAATTTTAAGGTTGCACTCGAAAAAAGAATTAAAAAAGGAAAACGCTTTCCTGTCCATTTTAAAGTTTTATCTTTTGGCCGGGACAAATAAAGCTCGACTGGCGTGCAGGAAATTTAAATTGACCATTAAGAGTGACTTTCTATAAATACTACGGATAGGTGTGCAAAATGCAAAAATCGAATTCCCTCAAACTTTTTCACAAGAAAGCCCTCTGGAAACTATTTAAGAAAATACAACTTTCAGTTCGTTTGGATTTATATTTTTCAAGAAAAGCGATTTTTTAATTTTCACCCTCGGAGAAGCCCTCGAACCACTGAAAAATGTGCTTCGTATTTGCGACTCGTGTGAGAAAACTAAAACAAATATCAAAACTATTTCGATATTACACAATTCAATGACCCTTCCTTTACATAGTACCGTTATTAGAATTCGAAAAGATTCAAACCTAAATTTTTAAAAAATTTTCAAATTTACCCTCCCAAACACCATCATCAGAAAGCTCGATTTTGGCAAATTTCAACGGCAAAATTCCCTACCTAGTACATGGATTCCGCTATAAAGGTGGTATGCTATAGAAAGAGTAAGGTTTCCTCTATCGTTCTGTGAAATAAAATTTTGGGGCAACTCAAACTGCGAATTTTGACGACCGAAAATATTTACGGTACTTGCTTAAAGTTTATGACCTTTGAACTTACAGTTGTCTTAATAAATACAAGAGATAACCTAAACAACAGTTGGAATTTTAGTATGAATGCGACCCTTTCCCCCATTTAAATGATTTATAGTTATTTTTTATCTTCTGTGGGCAATTGTATAGAAAGTAATACTTTTTTTACGCTTCTAACTTGTTTATGAGTACATGCGTATTTGACTACTGAAGCGGAAATTTGTGAACATTAAATTTGTTCCATATTTTAAGTTCTATTTCGTGTGCTGCTAGGCGTTAAGTGTTCTCATTAAAACAAAATGGTATTGCCAAGTAGAAGGTTTTCCTCTCAGATTTTAAAACAACATATCGTTTTTGGCTTACCGTCCACATGCATGGCTTGATTTGCTCAGCAGCGTTATACCGGGTGTGATAGCAATGAGATAGCGTGACGATAATTGACAAGTCAGAGTCACGAATCGAATCGAATTCATCAAAATATATTTATTGTATCTTTTGACATCATAATACTTTGAAACTACTTGATAAAGGCTCTCGTGAAATAAGTCTACAAAATTTTGAAACCCTTATTAAGGTGAAGTGAAGAACCTGGACCTACACTATTTTTATATCGCAGTCGAGTGATCCTTGAGTGTATTCTCAAATCGTTGGTGGCACTTGCGTCACGGTCCTAGGGTTTCGAATCCCACACATGTTCAATTTGTGAAAATCGGATAATGTGGCAAAGAAATTCAAAGTTATTTTTGCGTGCCCCCCTTCCCCACCCTTCCTTGGTCGAGCTCACATGCGAGAAGCCTGTGTGGAAGACGTCCGAAGGGGATGGAAAGGGGAAAGACGAGCGCGTGAAGCGCTAGAAGATCAGTCCTCCCTTTCTACGGCCTGCCACGCAGGCTAACATGCGACTTAAAATCTGTTTGGTGTTTTTCCGAAATGTTAATATCTCTTGTGAATCAAAATCAAAACAAAGTAACAGAAAGAAAGTTTGGATCAAGATCAGTATCTGGGAACCTGCGCACCTACCGCTCCCCTAACCCAACATGTTAAGTTAATAAGTTACTGTTACTGTTGGGTTAGGCGAGGGGTAGGTGCGCAGTTGCCCAGATACTGATATTGATTCGAAAGATTAACGTACCGGAGATTTAACCATAACTACTGAACTTTTTCACAGGCCAAAATTGCCTATAAAGGACATGATTGCGCAACATCTCGATGCCCAACCTCGTTCCCAGGGCTTTTCCCTTTCCCGCCTCTCCCATTTTCAAAGGGAAAAGCTCTGGGAATGAAGTTGCTCGATGCCGGTAAGGAGGACTAGACTAAAGGATTGCTTTCCAAAAAATACCACCTAACCATCATGTAGCACATGTAAATCTTCTAAGTCCTTATTGTTGCCAGGATTCTCTTAAACGACTGTAAATATCACTATATTAAGACAGCGAGGCAAAAACGGCTGCCGCAAAATGGAAAATATTTTTTCGCAACGGTAAATGATGTTGCACTGTTAAGCTCTGGCCAAACGATCGGAACATTCAAACGCAACAGATCACAACATTGTTGGGCGCAACATGTTGCATGCGTTTGGCCACCCTATAGACCTCTTTAGCCAGGGCGGTTTGTTTTCCCATTGTAGAACACGTGGTATTCTCTGGAGAATTTTTCTTTTGTCCATCTTAAAATTATTCATTCATATACACGGGACTATTTGAAAATTTGAAAACAAGAATTCTCAAGAGTATCATCACGTGGTCTACAATGGGAAAACAAACCGCCCAAGCTAAAGAGGTCTATTGCAACGTGTTCCGACAGGTTGCAAGTTGAAAATTGAACTAGCGCGCATGCCCAGGTGCAACATTGTTGCACGAACCTGGCCAAACGACTACAACATCATGCAACATCCACAATTGTTGCATGAAAAATTTGACTATTTTCAAATTTGAGCCAACAACACCCAACACATCGCAACAGGGTGGCTAAACGCATGCATCATGTTGCACCTAACAATGTTGCGATCGTTTGCCCGGGGCTTTAACGATCAGGTCAACTGTCCTCAGACAAACAAAAACTTAAAAACGAAGCTTCTGACGAGTTCTTAGGGGAGGCTAAAACTGTCTTAAGAGAAAAGCTTTAGAACTTCTCCTCAAATTTCCAAATAAATGGTACTCTTGGGTCAATAAGTCACAACAATAATGGCGGCCAGTCATAAGCAGGGACTATGGTGACAATCGCATGACTCGAGAAACTCTCCAAGTAAGAACAAGTAGGGAGCTTTCCGTCATCCTTTTATGTTTCCCACGTTATTATCAAAGTGTTCCCAATGCATCTAAGAGCACACCCTTGCATCTAAGAGCCCACCCTTGTGGAAGAACCTCAGTCGTTGTGTGACACTGATGTGACCAACTTTAACAAAAGGCAGAGCACTGGCCTCGCACACTAGGTTATCGTGGTAAGGGTAACGGTGTGGGTTTCGAAAAACCATACGACAGCAGCGTAACCCCGGGGATGTAAGCCCTTGGACAACATTGAGAAAGGCATCACAGAAAATGTCACACAGTATTATAGGACTCTGCTTTCCTTAATTATGCAATTTAAATGATACGTAAGAATGTTTCGGCGCCAGACAAAAAAAAGCAGTAGCCATGCTTCGTTCAGAGAAGAATCGCACACACCAATAGCCTTCAAATGACCTCAGATGTCTTTGTCACATTTTTGAATTAAAACACATTGAACATGTACGGGATTCGTAATACTCGGACCGCACGTATCACCAAAGATTTGAGAATAACTGCAGGTAGCCATTTTTTAGTTGTTATTGTCATGTGATGATGCCACACTCGAGGATCACACGACCGCAGCATAAAAATAGTAGATTCAGGTTTTTTATTTCACAGCAATGAAAGTTTCAAAAATCTTAGACTTATTTCGCAAGAGTCTTTATCAAGTAGTCTCAAAGAAAGATATTATTTATACATATCTTTTTGTTGAATTCGATTCGCAAAAAGGCGACTAGGACTTACCAAGTATCGTCACGCCATCCCACCGCTATCACACCCGGTGTAACGCTGCTGAAAAAATCAAGCCATGCTGTGGATAGTAAGTCAAAAGTTATTTGTTGTTTTAAAATCTGAGAGGAAAACCTTCTACTTGGCAATACCATTTTGTTTTAATGAGAACACTTAACGCCTAGCAGCACACGAAATAGAACTTTATGAAACAAATTTAATATTCACAAATTTCCGCTTCAGTAATCAAATACGCATGTACTCATAAACAAGTTAGAAGCGTAAAAAAAGTATTACTTTCTATACAATTGCCCACAGAAGATAAAAAATAACTATAAATCATTTAAATGGGGGAAAGGGTCGCATTCATACTAAAATTCCAACTGTTGTTTAGGTTATCTCTTGTATTTATTAAGACAACTGTAAGTTCAAAGGTCATAAACTTTAAGCAAGTACCGTAAATATTTTCGGTCGTCAAAATTCGCAGTTTGAGTTGCCCCAAAATTTTATTTCACAGAACGATAGAGGAAACCTTACTCTTTCTATAGCATACCATGTTTACAGCGAAATCCATGTACTAGGTAGGGAATTTTGCCGTTGAAATTTGCCAAAATCGAGCTTTCTGATGATGGTGTTTGGGAGGGTAAATTTGAAAATTTTTTAAAAATTCAGGTTTGAATCTTTTCGAATTCTAATAACGGTACTATGTAAAGGAAGGGTCATTGAATTGTGTAATATCGAAATAGTTTTGATATTTGTTTTAGTTTTCTCACACGAGTCGCAAATACGAAGCACATTTTTCAGTGGTTCGAGGGCTTCTCCGAGGGTGAAAATTAAAAAATCGCTTTTCTTGAAAAATATAAATCCAAACGAACTGAAAGTTGTATTTTCTTAAATAGTTTCCAGAGGGCTTTCTTGTGAAAAAGTTTGAGGGAATTCGATTTTTGCATTTTGCACACCTATCCGTAGTATTTATAGAAAGTCACTCTTAAGGACTTTAGCAGGCAGGAAAAACTTTACTGTCCTGACGTCACTGTAAGTTAACAAGAAAGGCATTGAAAACAGACAACTTTCTTTCACTGGAGATGGCATTAGCTTTTCATGAAAAGGGATTTACAATTCCAAAATCCATATCAGATTGTCAAAATTGAAACACGAAACTTTTTTTTCTCCAAGCTTTTAATTTGGATCCAAAAATAGGTGCGCAATGCGTACTTGGGGTCTTATGCTTAGTTTAACTCCATTCGGCCCTTATAGAATTTGGTATTGCGGTATCACTTTTATCGTGTGTTTAATTAAAAATTTGCCATAACAATGGAGCACTAAAATAGGTACATCACTTGCGCTTTAAGTTTCAAAACCTGTTCAGAATTTTACAGTGATGACAGTGTAAAAATATGCTGGAATATTTCTCCTTGAACATGATCCATTCCTCAAAGCTCTCAGAAAACTGTTTGCTTGTCAGAATAGATGTGCGCTGACAAATATATAAACCATAGCCTCCATTTGGCGCGAAAATATATAACCAATAGTCTCCATTTGGCGCGAAAATATTTAACAATTATCCTGCGAAATCGCGCGGAATATCGTCTGATACTTAGCCGACGAGGCCGTAGGCCGAGTCGGCTAAAATCAGACGATATTCCGCGAGATTGAGCAGGATAATTGTTTTATTATTCAACAAATTGATAACAAAATTGATTTCCAAGCTCGTAACATTTTTAAACCTTTCTGTCGACATTTTTTCACTTCACTTTTTCTTCCCACGTACGAAGCTACGTATATCGCCGGATATCTGTCACCTACGGATGACAGATATCGAGAGCATCATGACCATATTTGGATAGTGTTACAATTTGTTGAATAATAAGCTAGGATATTTGTCCGCGGACATTATCCGTTCTGAGAAGCGAACAGTTTTCCGAGAGCGTAGCTCGAGGAAAACTGTGAGCTTCGAGGAACAGATAATGTCCAAGGACAAATATCCGAGCATATTTTCGCCCCAAATGGAGACGATCGTGTTTATCATCCTTCAAATCTTTTACGCAACGCGTGCAGTTTTGAAAAGTGGGGTTTAGTAAATTCTCAGCTCCGACTATTGCATTTCTAGCTTTTTGATTGGCTAAAAAAACTCCGACTATGAGCCAATAGTCGGAGTCTTACGTCATATGGAAAATAGTGCGCCAAGTTTAAAATGTTTCGCTTTGTAAAATTGTGGAAATAAAAATCGGCGGCAAAACCCGGCTTGAGAATTTACTAAAACAATTATTCCATTCGCCCTTGTTGGATATGAAGTGATTATAACCAACTCGTGCTACGCGCTCGTTGGTTATTTTATCACTTCATATCCAACGCGGGCTCATGGAATAATTGTTATATATTCTCAGATATTCCCCATTTTTAGCTGGGGGATATTCGGTCACGTGACGTGTTTAGACCAATCATGCGCGAGCGAAAAGATTTGGATTATAATCTCAGATATCTCCCAGTTTTAGCTGGGGAATATTCGGTCACGTGACGTGTTCAGACCAATCGTGCGCGAGCGAAAAAATTTGATGGATTATAAGCGAGAATATTTTTGCGGCAAATGGAGGCTATTATATTTATAACAATCATTTTATCTAGCTCTTGGTCTTTATGGGACATGACACAACAACATTCTCTCAATTTAGTGCTACTATGTGTTGTCCCATTTTAACTGTCTCAGCATGTCGAGTAAACTTGTACATGCAGTGTCAAGATGGTTTGCTGCAATAATGGCTAAAGGCTGGTATTCACTAATGCATAAGCATAAGAGGACATACGCAGACGTAGTAAGATGTTGATCATTTTCATTTTGTCCCAATAAATTTATGCTAATTATCAACACCTTACTGCATCTGCATATGTCATGAAAACCTGCCTTGGGCCCGTTTAAACATATAACATCATCAACAACTGAGTCCCACGAACAGCAAAATTGTATTGAAGTTCTAACAAGTTAAGGGTATGACTGTCAAAAAATATTGACATGGTGAATACCAGTAGTAAATTTGCATACACAATCTGAATCTTCAAGTAGCTGCCAGCATTAATTTGCAGAGTTGTGTGATAGTTCAAGTCTGCACATGGCAATATACAGTACATGTTGATCAGGTGTTGATACAAACTTAATTCAATTGTCACGTTTATGTCTAATAATGGAGAGTGATCCACATTCTATGACTCAGTGTGCTTCACTTTACTTGCTACATTCTTGTGGTCACATTGCATGGTGTAGACAACTTTTGCTGTCTTTAGTGTCAGAATTACCTTGTTCAAACATTTACTGTTCAAGGTTCAACAGCACTGATCAATCAACCAAAACTGAGGATGCAGACATCTGGGAATGAGCTTGTAATTTTAATCAGGCCATCAAGTTGATTTGGAAGACAAGTCAAGCAGCTGGCACTTCTTCTGTCTTTGGATCTTTAGATGAATTCCACTACTGTCGAGAGTTTAATTCTTTGATTGGACCTGTTTTAAAAACCAACTGAGGATCAAGACCTCTGGGAACGAGTTTGTTATTCATTTTAATCAGGCCATCAACTTGATTCGGACACAAGTCAAGCAACTGGCACTTCTTCTGTCTTTGGATCTTTCGGCAAATGTCACCACTCAATGGTGTAATTCTTTGACTGGACCTGTTTTAAAAACCAAGAAAAGTAACATCTTAGAATTATAACTATAAGTTATTGTTATTTGCAGAAGAGTTGTTTCACTGGTGCACTGCTGATAAAGGTCAAACTAGTACAAATTAACTATGGGGGTTGATACCTGTACATGGTTGGTGTAAAAGGAGAGGGGAAATCAAGACTTACCTGAAGATGGTGTGTGTGGCATGGGGTTGTAGAAGGCAAAACTTGCTGGATTCCCAGCAATGTTTTGATCGTTGAGGTCAGACTATCTGTGTGTACTGTGTGGCTGTTTAGATGTACATATCTCTAGTTTCCTCAAGGAAAACTTAGTAGAAATGTTGTATGGCCCAAATGATAGATCTCCTTACTATAAATATAGTGCTGAAAAGTTGGTCATTAAAACTTTCTCTTTTAATAGAGAGATAATTCGTTTTCAAAATGATTTGTTGGGTAGTTTCAGTATTGTCCCCAATTTATGCTCTTTACATTATTAAGTAGTTACTCTTACGTAATAATATTGCTAAATGAGACCCAAAGTGCTTTATGATCACTGAAATATATTTCTAAAACACCTGCTTGTATATCCGAGTGAGATTTAATGTTTGTATTATATGTGATCAATAAGTGTTTTGTTGTCAGTTGTATATGTTGATATCAACTGTTTGTAATGTTTATCCCTCACTAGTGGATTAAATAAACGTCTTCTTTCTGTTTCAACAAGCCAGTTGATATTAAAGTCTCCAAGAATAATTACATTGTCATCTGGCGTGATGCTATTTAATGTTTCAGCAATTGTTTGTCTTACAGGAACCTTTGGTGAGCGATATATCCCTACGATTGTCCAATCCACAAGGCTTATTATCTTAATTAATGTTAATTCAATACCATGTATGTTGTTACAGCATGGATATCCAGTTAATGATGCATTGCTGGAATCAGTAGAATTATCATTTCGAAAGAGCTCATAACCAGGAATATAATGCTTGGACCTTGCATTAAGATAGCACAGTTTTAGAACGGATCCTGTTATCTCATAAAGTGGGGATATGCAGAGCTTTAGTTTTGCACTTGTTCTTAATCGTTCCATTTCTTTCTTAACATCTGGATGACTAGCAATTTTATTTTCACATAGGTCAGTTATATATAATCCTTCAATAGTAGCAACTCTGCTGAGCCCTACATAATGTATGTGTGGAATAGTTCTCTTGGTACTGAAGTTCACAATAATTTTAGTCTCAGTATCACCTTGTGATCTGTGTATTGTTTTTACTGCTGCTGGACGTAATGGAAACTGTTTTCTAACAACTTGTGCTGTTTTGTTTTTACCAACTGCAAACTGAGTTGTCACAGGTTTAATGGGGGTCCATGTATGCTCAATACCTTGAAGATACAAATGTCTATTTTCATTTCTAGTTTTCTGACCTACATCTGAGTGGTCAATTACTGTACCCATACAATACCAGATGGTTTGTATTGTTGATGCAACTGAACTAGTTTAATGACATTTCCAGCCCCATTTGTCATGCCATCTTCAGGTCTTAGGTTCATGACAAGTTCAGTTCTTTCATCTTCAGCAAGACAAAGCTGAAAGGCCAACTGCTTTGTTTTCCTTGGATCCTTTGGTATTTGTGTTAATATTTTGTCTCTTAGCTCTGGAAAGTTAGCTCCAATAACACTATCTTGAGCATTAATTTGGAACTTGTTTCCTCTAGCTGCATTGTGAGCTCTGACATTAAATTCATCTACTTTAGCATTTTGTATAAATAAGTGTGGTGCATCCAGTGGGTTTATGATGTCTTCTTGTACGACTCTCTCTTTAAGTTTTAAAATGTCACTTTCCGTGTGTTTACCTTCACGCAATCTATTAAGTAGCTCTGCAAACATTTTGCTGTCTCTTTGATGCAATATCTCATTCAGTTCAAACATTCTGAAGTGTTGATGCCATAAATTTGGGGCATTAGAACTGCATAGTCTAAATGTTTTAAGTCTTTAAAATATATCCATCCATAACAGGCTCTAGCTGGAATAAATCACCAATAGCAATGATGCTTACACCTCCAAAATCCTCTGTGCAAACCTTAATATCTTTAAGTCTATTGTTTAGCTGTATGGCAAACATGCTATTTCCTACCATGGAGATTTCATCTACAAAAATCAATTTGACACCTCCAAATTGACTTCTCAAGGTGTTCAATCTACTTGAATCAAGCCTTTTATAATTTCCCAGGGATTGATTGGCAGGAACAGCAAATGCACTATGAACAGTGTTGCCTTTAATGTTATACGCAGCTTTTCCAGTTGGTGCTAATAACAGTTGCGTGTTATACATACATGTACTTAAGTGCTGCCTGATACAAAGCCTTTGTTAGATGGGATTTGCCAACTCCAGCTCCTCCACTTAGGAAACAGTAAAAAGGGGTTTCTGAGGTTTTAATCTGATGTAAAATGTGATAAAAGAATTCTTTCTGCTCTTTATTTAGAGTCTGGACCATTTGACGATAATCATCATCTGGTAATTCATTTAATATCAGTGGCTCATTATTTATTGCTGCTGATGGGATCCCCAGATCATCAGAGAGGTCATAGTTTTCACTGAAATCAGGATGCAAATCTTCAGTACCCTCAGCTTCATCTTGCAATTCAATATTTTGTGTGTTGGGTGCTATTAAATTAAACTGGTCTTCATTGCAATCTGCATTTCGTAAATGTAGTTCTATCTCATTTAGATCTTCACTACAGATAGCATACTGCAACATTTGTTTATCTATTTGTTCTTTCAACAGAAGGTAATGCTCCTGATATGAAGAACAGCTGCCTATCAAATCAGCTTCTTCATTTCTCCATGAAGTAAAAAGCATAATTAGTTCACGGTAGTGTTTTTCTGGTTGAGATTTGACATTGAACCAAACACTTCTAATTATCCTAGGTCTTAAACGCTTTTTCAGTTTTCCTTGTTTTTCAATTTGCATGGTCTCTTTGGCA
The DNA here is from genome assembly GCA_019787425.1 of Platygyra sinensis. NCBI lineage: Eukaryota > Metazoa > Cnidaria > Anthozoa > Scleractinia > Merulinidae > Platygyra > Platygyra sinensis. The sequence continues at coordinate 59,682 of JAHPZR010044380.1, forward strand.
CAATCCAAAAGTTCATCATCATTGATTTCATCATCTAATGTCTCCAAAGGGAGATTGTCTACATCCACACTTTTTGACTTTTTTGTAAAGGACTTTTGGCATAAATCATACAAGGCAGCCCAGTCAGCTAAAGTAATATTTTCAAGGCAAGCAGGTCTTTGTGTATACCTGTGCAACAGTCCATTAGAATGAATTTCTTCTGAGTCATCATCCATTTCTTCAATTTCATTCATTGATTTTAACAGTTGCACTCTTTCGTCAGGAGGGGTTGTTGGAATAAAGATCACTTCTCTAGAACTTTTTCTCATTGGTAGTTGAAGAACTATGTAGACTGCTTCTTGGGCACTTATTTCCACACTATTTAAAAATTTGTTGCCTATGTCTCTTACTTGTTGCTTTATACTAGAATTTCCATCTCTGGCTTCATCACATGCTCTTTGTAAAAGCTGACTCATTCCTTTTTGTGCCTTTGAAATATATGACACAATATACATCGCACAAGCATAAACATCTAGCACAAATTGGATATCCATATTTGCCCTCCATGCACTTAGACAGGCACTATTATAGTTGTTCACTCTCAGCTCATTTGGATTTCTTTTTAAAAATATGGTGGGAGAATTGAGCCCAGATCGAATAGCAAGATAGTAGTTTTGTTCTGTGACATTCAGATTGATAAGTAACTGGTCAAATGTGATTTCTTCGCCTTCTTTCATGTCATTTAAATGTTTACTGATGTCTTTCCACATATCTTTATGTTTTCTAATCTCATTTTGAGACATATCATTGCCAAGAGGGTACAAAATACTCGTTGACTTCATAGGTGGTTGTGGAAAATTAAATCTGCATTCTGCTTTTTTTGACTTTTTACGACAAGTCTGGCAGTGCCTGTGAATTTGTCTGTTGACAAGAAGTCCTAATTCTTGACCACTAGGCCTTTCACAAGTGATTATTTTGTCTATGAATGATGTGACATCTTCATCTTCATCACACCCATACACTGGAGCATCCTCAAGCCAAATTAACATGTGGATGTGAGGTGAGCCCCTCTGTTGATATTCCACTCTGTAAAACCAGTCCACTATTTTCCCTAATGGAGCAGCACTACTCATTAAAAAATGCTTTAAGAACTGATTGAATTGATAATCAAAATGGCGTGCACAAGTCACTGGATCACTCTGAATTAATCTACACTTTTCTTCCCAGTTCAAATTCTCTAGTTCATTATCTGAATAATCTTTGTCATCAACAAGCTTGCCAAGTATTCTAAGGAGATGTATCCACTGTGTTTCAGCTGATGAAAAACTACAAAACAAAGTAGCAGGTCCTAGTTGTCTGATCATGGCAAAGATATCCTTTTTTGCTTTCTCGAAGTAAGGGGTGAGCCACGAAGTGCTCTTAAAAATTTGTAGCCTTCATCAAGGTGAACTAATCTTTCCAAGCTACCTTGCTGCTTTAACTGACCAGCTGTGAGAGTTCTATTGTTCCCTTTACATTTTCGTAAAGCTATTTGAGATTTTCCCAAAAGAATCTTCATTTGCAACTTTTTAGTTTTAAAAAATATATTCTCCACACATAAAGCAGCTCGTCGGTCTGACCTTCTCAATTCCGATTTGCAAATATCACTGTAATGAACATTAACCAATCTCTTATCATTTTCAGGTCTTTTTTGACCTAAATATATTCCTGGATATGCTAACTCTTCAGAGTATCTGTCTCTAAATAAACTCAAAGGCCTATTTCCTTCTCCAGGTGCAATGCTGTAAATTTGTGCTCGTTCACTGTCCTCAAGAAAGTCAGTAGCTGTTAACATAGTATCAGTTATTCCTGCAGGTATTTCAGCATCAACCTCAGTCCAACCGTCATCTAGTTGTTTGCATTTATTGGCAGTATCTTCAACATTACAAGAACTATTCATTTGGTAATTAACTTGTGAAAGATTCGCGGAGTCAGTTTCACATTGAGGCATGTTAACATTAAAGCTAGATATTCTATCTTCACTGAAGGAAACTCCCTTGCTCTCTATAAAGGGCACTGTTAGTGGCTAACCAGTTTGCTGCTTGCAAAATTTTATATGGTCTCACATTTAATGATAATGCAAAACTCTTATATTGCAATCGCCTCTTTAACTGAACTTTGATTGTGCCACTTTCCTGAGGTAAGCGTGGTAACACACTAACAGTATTGTTAACATCTGCTGGCACATTTACAACATTTCCTTTTATTTTCAATTGATTTCCTCTTGGAGCTTGCATAAGCTTTTGAAAAGCCAATCTAGGTGCTAGAAGTCTGCACTCTAATTCATTTAAATCAAAAAAGTCTGGTTTTGATGGAAATGACATTCCATTTTTAGCTGCATAAGGTGGGATTTTATTTTTCTTTAAATATCGAAAACAAGACTGACAGATCCACTCAACATCATCAACACTTGTCTTACTTAGTAAATACTTTACTATATCAGGGTTTGAAATTCTTATCTTTTTGGCGGCAGTAACACTGTGTTTATACCACAACTGGTCACAGCAAGAACATATATACAACGGGCCACTGGACACAGCAATATGAAACTTTCTAATTTCATCAGCAACAGTTGAGCTGTTGCAAACACTTACATTGTTCCTCTGGTCATATTCACACTGTTTTGCCAGCCTCTTTTCTCTGCATTCAGCAGACTCATTTGCACGCTTTTCTTTCTGATGAGTGCGTCTGCTTGCTAGCCTTCTTTCTCTACATTCAGCAGATTCATTTGCACGCTTTTCTTTCTGATGTGTACGATTGCTTGCTAGCCTTGTTTCTCTACATTTAGCACTTTCATTTGCACGCTTTTCATTTTGACGAGCACGCTCGTTTGTTAACCTTTTTTCTCTGCATTCAGCAGATTCATTTGCACGCTTTTCTTTCTGATGTGTACGCATGCTTCCTAGCCTTTTTTCTCTACATTCAGCACTTTCATTTGCACATTTCCTCTTATAGTATTCCTGTTGGGAAGCTAACCTCTGTTCTCTAGTTTCTTGACTTTCAGTTGCCCTTCTCTTTCTGTTGGATTCACGTTTGCCTGCTAGCCTCTTTTCTCTAGCTTCTGGACTTTCATTAGCCTTTCTTTTTTTCTCATAATCACGTCGAGCAATCTGCTGTTTTTCTTTTATTTTGCTTATTTCAGTTGTACACTTTCGTTTCCTGTTATCAATGCTTTTTGCATCATTTTCATTACTTGAAGATATTTGGTCACTTTTTGGGTCCTGCTGAACATGTCGCATATCAGTTTTACCAGCACTGATCAAAATATGCACACCTTTTATTTCAAAGGGAACAGCACCTGTTTCTAAGCAAGACATTTGCAAATATGATACAACATTTTCAAGCCCTTCAATGCGCACCAAAGTACATTTCCCAAATGAATCTGGCATCCCATACAAATCCCTTGAATGAGAATCAAAAATTTGAAAGCTTTGCTCTGAATTGTTAAAAACTGCAACTGTATTAACGCCAATAGTTAACAAACAACAATTATAATTCCGTTGAGAGTTTGAAAATACTTCTAGAAGTGAATTTCTAAGAGACATATATGGACCAATGTTTGATGTCATGAACAAACTCCCAGTAAATGACTCACTGTATTGCAATGAATAAACTTTATCAAATATTGAAACCATGTCTGGAACATCAGTTAACAGCAAATAGTCATTTGATCGCACAGAACACCTAATAGTACTGTATAGATTAATTATTTCCAGGGTTCTTGCTAAATTTTTTCATAGAAGGTAAAAAACCAGAAATAGCAGGTAACTTTGTTACCTGCTCTTTATGCCAGGGGTGTGGGGGCCGCGTAGGCCCCCACCGGGATCCAGGGGCAGTGCCCTGGTGGGGGTCCAGGGGGCAAAGCCCCCGGGAGCTACTGGGTTTTCCATGATTCAAAGTGTCTTTTAACATGACTCATGGCACCCTTTTTCATGAACCAACAAATTGTTGTTATAGTCAAAGTGATCATTTTTATTTATTGACTGTGGCACTTTAGTATTATGCAGCGTTCATCCCTTTTTTCTCTCAAGATAATGTTACTTTTCTTCAACAAACTTACTACTTAAAACTACTTTGAAATACTACTAAGCTTTGACTGCAACAGGGAAAATACAAGTGCTCAAAACTCAGGATTCAGAAGACAATGCACGGGCAAGCGTTTTCAAGTGTTAACTTGACGTTCGTATCGATCACTGTCGCGTGTCAGCGGCTGTTAAATTAATTTAATACTCAGCAAAATAAAGTAGGTTATACAGTACTATTTTATTGATTTTTACTCACCACCGCTTTGGTTGAAACCAAATTCTAACAGACCTTTCTGTCGTTTTCCACGTGTGGACGCCATTTTGTAAACGTTTCTCAATGGCTAAATATCTTCACAGCATTGGTTCGAAGGGAAAGCAATTTTTTCCCATAAACGAAATGGGATTTCACCTTTGAACAGACGAACATTCGTTGGATAATTTCGGTAAATTTTCAGTGAAACAGCCGGTAACATTTACTTGAACAGCCGGTAAAAATTACCGGTTACCGCCTCTTAACAAGAACCCTGAATTATTTCCCATAACCAAAATATTATTCAAAGTCGAATTAGTCCACAAACTAATATCTTGTATTTGGTGGTATATAATAGCAGTAAGTGACATTGTTACACATTGCTTACCAGCATCAGTTCACACCAAAGAGTGCTTATTTCCTTGACTAGAGTCAGCAGACACAGTGGTTGTTGGATCAATGATATCATATATTGTAGGACCTGGATTTTCCTCCACATCATTTGCTTGGCTTATAAGAAATGGGATGTAAACATTGTAGCACATCATTTGTGTAAACCAAAACATCACCTCATTCCACAGCTTGTAATGTCCAACAACGTTTTTTAATGTTGGCACTCAAGTAAAACACATTTAAGTAAAACATCATAAGCATGGTATTCCAAAATCGTCCTCGCACACGTGAAAAAGCATCCTCGGCTTTGACAAAACTGTTGTGACAGCCGATCCTTGAACAGTATTGTTCGATTGTTGTTCCCATGTTGGCGGCTAACAGACAACAGTAGTGCAGGACTCTTTATATTCAATGCTGGTAGTTTTGAGAGTACAATAACTCTTTCAGTTTGATGTGTAACCCACACCGATAGTTCAAGCCGATAAATACTGGCTTATGAGAGCTTATGAGAACTTGTGAGAACTTGTGAGATAATTGTGAGATATGTGGTGCGACCCTCACCGGATGTCAAGCCAATAGATGTGGGCTTGCGAAAGCGTGCTAGCTTCAGTGCAATCAGCACCAAACACAAGGCGAGTATAGATATGTTGCCTTGTGTGAGTAAACAACTCCCTATCGCAGAAGAAACTCCGCCAGCGACACCTGAATGAAATAACAAAGATTATCATTCGCTGCGTTTTTTTCTTCCTTTCCATTGGCCGAGAGTCCACCACGTGACCTGCAAATAACTGCCTACAATGCAAATAATGGTCTGCTCATGCGTAGTACCGTCTAAATGTGTTTTGCTGCAAATAATATTGTGCTCATGCGTAATTGGAACCACGTTCTCGAGACAAGAATGGCAGATCGCTTCCCTGAACTGCCAGGAAGTGATTAAAATATGAAAACAAATTTGTTGATCGAATGATAAAACAATTATTGAACTCGGTTATCGCAAAATATCATGATTTGTCAGTGTCTCGCAGATCAATTATTTGCCTCAGCCTTCGGCTTCGGCAAATAATTGATCTGCTCGCCGCTGACAAATCACGATATTTTGCTCAACCTCGTCCAATAATTGTTAAATAAACAAGGCAAAGCGTGCAGTCAATTTTCGAAATGAAAGAAAGAAAAGCAATCATAAACAGCACGACAGAGCAATTTTAAAATAGAACGTAACTTACCTTGAACAAATACTACTAATTTGAGACGGTAAGCTCTTTAAAATTTTCCCAACACAGGGAAAACGGCTGAAACACAACGACAACACCCAAGCAATGGCCGACGAAACTGTTAGTTAAAAACAATGAGTTGCAATTACTAGTACCCAGTCTGCCGGAGTTTTTATACTCCCGGAGATCTGTCACGTGTCATCTCGTCCTCAAAGTGACACACTGACAAACAAGATTTGCCTCTGACTAAGGGGTCTGTATGCAGAGCATAAGACCCCAAAAATGGGTCACCGGTGTCAGTCATGGCAACTCGCTTGAGTGTCGTCAGGTAGGATAATAGTTTGGTTATTTTGAAGAAAATATGTTATTCGTCGTCAAATTAAACAAGGAATTCTCAAGTTAACTATTAGAAGAGGCCAAAGCAACTTTAGCATTGTCTTTATGTTTGTTAGATGGCTATTACCGTGTCGTTTCTATAGGACAGCGAGGACAGCTGAGTTTTGACTGCCGCTCGTACTACGGGAGCAGCTGCCGTATGCAAGGGGTCTCCTTTAGGAGTGTAGACAAAACGTGGGGTAGGCCATGGCCTACGCCATGGCCTACCCTGTGGCCTACTCTATGGCCTACCGGTGGTCAAATTTAAAAAAAAAAAACGCAGAGCATCGCCGCAAATCATTGAACGTTAGGACTGTCTCACCAACGAGTTTCTTCTGCTGTTTTGGCGGCCACGGTTTGATCAGTATTAACCTACTGATAGAATAAGGAATGGAGGAGCAGGCTGTCGGATAAACTCAACCTTGGGCAAACATCATCACTACTAGTGTGACCATCGCGTGACAGTAAGAAAAACCAGCAGTCGTTGTGGACTGGGTTCCAGTTTCGTTTGGAAACCCCGCTTTTCTCACGCGGAAGATGTCTGAGGACGGCTCGGACGTGAGGTATGTAAAATAACACCTATTTCTGTTTTAACGAGTGTGAAATAATTTAGTAAGTCTAAACCCGCCGGTAGTGTCTACGATATTAAACAAATTTCGTTTGAAGCTTTCAAATACTGAAACAGTTTTGCGCTTCCATCGCTTCGGTCGTCCGTAACTATGGTCCGAGTATAAATGTTAATTCTCACACACTTTTGAAATGAAAAACTGATTTTGTTGAATTCCTTAATTCTGGAAAGTTTGGTTGGAGTGCTTTCTCTTTCCGCGAATCGACATAATCAAATGCACAAAGTATCGTGGGAACACTGAGCAGTGATTGGTTGTAACTTATTTGCATATTTTTGAGCAAATACTGTACACTTCTACCGGGTTACATTTGCGGCAATGCTCTGCGTTTTTTTTTTTTTTTTTTTTTTTTTTAAATTTGACCACCGGTAGGCCCTAGAGTAGGCCACAGGGTAGGCCATGGCCTAGGCCATGGCGTAGGCCATGGCCTACCCCACGTTTTGTCTACACCCCTCCTTTAGTGGTTTTATTCAAATGTTCCGACTGGTATCCCCGAGATTTCGAATTCACATAGGGTCCCGAGTACATGGCTTTGACTTTTGGGTTTACTGAGGTGATAGATTACCCGAGAAATCCTTGCAATTAGAGTTCTAATTCATTATTTTCCCAAAGTTTGAACGCAAAATAAACTCTCGACACACAAGAGAGGTGTTTCATTGTAGTGGCCTGTTTCAGTAAATCCGGCGGGGGACTGTCCAGAACTCTGTCCACCCGTACAACTACGGCGCAACGAGGAGCGAGGAGGTTCACTGAACACCAAGCAGTCTCGCTTGGAAACTGCGGAGGTTTTTCTGCACTAACCCTCAATGCAAATGCATCAATCCTCCTCAGTAAACAGACGAAATTCCAATTTACTGGTTCGATACTACCGATAACCTTGTGGGAAAAAAGAACGGGTGTAAAATTAAGCTAGTTTTGGAGTATGGGTGGGTATATGTGTTTTATTAACTTGTAAGTAGAAACGATTTATAGCTGAGATCTGAGAGCTGCAAAGTTTACTAATGAGCTGACATTTTTTTTAACTGACAACTGACATTCCAGGAACCCTATCCAAATTCTGGGTTTTAGTTGCATACTAAACAGACCATTTCCGACTTACCTTTTGCCTCTATGTCAAAACGAGTTCAAGTGTGAAACTATGAATGAATGGGTTCCGCCCAAACGTTCATGTTGTTGTTGTTGAGGCTTAGAGGACACAAGCAAAGAAAATTGAATGACCATGTTTATTCATTTCTTTTGTTTGTGTCCTCTAGGCCTCACTATCAAGCTGAATTTAAATATATGGAAAGTGGCCTATTCTGTGAGTTCATTGAGTTCGGTTTTCCCCTCTCCTCAAAAACTAACATAACCGAATATCAGTTCGATCATGGAATACACGGGGGTAAACAAATTACTTGCATCGCAACGCATCGCATCGCATCGCATCACATCACATCACATCACATCACATCACATCACATCACATCACATCACATTCACATTACATTACATTACATTACATTACATGTCCTTACATTACATTACATCACATCACATCACATAAGGTCTCGAGATCTTTTGTTGAGTCTGATGTGTTATGCGTTTATGTGTTTCTGGTAGCGAGAATTACAATCGAAACCGGAAGTGTCGCGGAAGAGAATAAATTATTTTCGTCGTTCCTAAAAAATATCGAGTTTCTTGGGCTCAACGTTAGGCTAAACCTCAACTCTCTACGCTCACGAGCTGATTTGGGGAGAACGTTAAGTGACTACAATCTGTCAATTTATGGAACCGTCTGGAATGGATTCGGAAGAGACATCGACAAGCAGATTTTTGAACAAACACTGAGTTTATTAACAGTTAAGTTTCGTATTTTACGTTGTCAAACTACAGAGGAGGAAAAAAAGAAATTCGTTACAATATTTTACAGATGCAATTAGTTACAGGAATTACGAAAAGTACAAGAAAATCGATAAAACTACTTACAATTGTGGTTGCCTTCTCTTCTGACTTTATGAAGCGAGGCACATGTCTATTTATCCTTGACAAAAATATGCGTGATAGGTAAAACACGCATCTTTAACGCGTATTTATTAGGTATACCTATCGATAGAGTGCCAACTAGCAAATAATTTGTGGTATAATAAGGGTTTATTAATACAGCATGACGGGTATTTGGTTCTCTTCTGATGCAAACATTACCGAGAGAAATTTATAACGCTTTTACCGGCCGGTAACATGACAGGCTGATTCCAGGAGCATTGTCAGTCAGTTTGATAGGGTTCTCCCAAAAATTTGAAGTAGAGGGAGAAAAACTTTGAGTAGGCGGCGGACAATGCTGATAAAAATACGTGCAGTGGTTTTATCGGGGCCACGTGGAGGAGAGGGCCCACCTTTTATTGGGGGTTCCAGGAGCCTCTCAGAGAAAATTTTGAAATTAGGATCTAAAAGGTGCATTTTAGTGTAATAATTTATGCTGTAAAAACTTTGAGCGTGCGGACCGTGATGATCATCGACTTTTTGAACCTTTGTGATAGTTTCGGTTTTTCGTTCATGATTTCAAAAGTTATAGAATTAATACATTCACTTAAACTTGACATATTTTGAGAACGTTTCGCTTTATAATGAAGCGTTGAAAAAGTGCATATATTTATTCGTACTGCTTCGACAAGCTCGCCAATTTTTTCTCACTTTCAAATTTTACTCAAACATCGATATCTTGCAGCTGCCAAGTTTAAAGATCTTGCAAAGTTTGTTTCTTTTGCTGAAATCTTCTTTTATTATTTTTTTCAAATACATTGCAGTTATTTGCTCTCGAAAATCTTCCATGTGCAAGCCAAGCGCCGGGTTGCATGTAGAACTAATTAAGGTGGCCGAACACAGTTTTCGCGCGTGTTTTTGCTGATGCAACTCAGCACGTGCACAAGGATTTCAAAAAACAAACATGCCGTCAATAGAGCGATCATTTTATTTACTCAACACCCGCACTATCTGTGTTATTTTTCTCTATAATTGAATGCAGTGTATTGACGGCTTTAGTCTTTAATTACAAAGATATGTTAGAAAAGGTAACGATGCAAAGAACCCAGCAATTTTCAGCTTTTGTTTGTTGCCGAAAGAACCCAGTTAAATGCAACGCATGCGCAGTTGCTTGAAAAATTGAGACCGATTGCTTTAGCAGAAACATGCTGATTTCTAACGATCCAGTCGTTAGAATTTCAAGAAATTTGGCAGAAAGATAGATCAGAGACCAAGTGAACGCTCTATCAAAAAAAAAAATCTGAATTTTGACATAGGGAATTTTTCAAACTACAGTAAACAATTAACGGCGAATTACGAAAATCGCCTATGTCAAAATTTTATTAGAACCATGGGTTCGACTGGGTCGAGTAATGGCGACATAAAGACGTGCGTTGCTGCCGTCCGCCCATCTTTCTGCTCTGTTTTTGGCAAATGGCCGTTTATTTCGGTCAATTTTTGAGCAAAAGGAAAAGCAGATCTTCAGCCTCTTCTGACGAATCAACTCTTTCGCCGGAAATAAAAAAAACCAAGCCATACTCCTCGCCAAAGCATCACGAAGACGAAATAATGACAGCTCTCAGTATGACACAAGATGTTGGTGCAACTCTGCAAGCAATCCTAGCAAAGTTGGAAAAGCTTGATTCAATAGAATCAGCCGTGAAGAAAATTGAAGTCAATCTCGAGAACTTAGAGAAACGAACCCAAAGGCTAGAAGTTTTTCAAACAACAGCGAAGAAAGATATTGACGATCTAAAAGAAGGGATCAACTTCACCGGACAACAACTCCAAGATAAGACAGAAGCTGTGAAGAGTGCTCATCGACTCTATGAAACTCAATTAGCAGACCTGACGAAAAGATGCCAGAAAAACGAGGATTTGTTAGATGAGATCCACACGAAGAATCTTTACTTAGAAGCCTACTCTCGCCGGGAGAACATTAAATTCACGAACATAGAAGAATCGACAGAAATAGGCGCCCGCTTCCTTAGGTACAAAAACTGTCAACAGATCCTTTTACTGGGGCACCGGCTTAAAGACACTAATTTTCAAATGTTCCGAGATCTTCCCCAGGAAATTATTACCCGCCGCAAAGTACAGATGGCAGCTTTTAAGGATGCCAGAAGAAATGGAGTTGCTGCCTCTTTCAGCCAATCTCAACCGGATAAACTGTACATCAGAGGTAAACTGTGGCCGGTCGGGCAAAAATTTACTTGTTAATTAACATTAGATACAAACTTTGTTCAGATTGACCTGTAAATTCAATCTCTCGCAGTTGTATTTTTGCCAACAAGCTTTTCTCCAATTAGAGGCGGTCGGCAGCCCAAACGGCCTAATAGAGCTGCAGGCTTTTCTCTTTTATTCTATTTTGGTTTTTTTACTGTAGCAAGCAATCAGGATGCCTAATTTCTCCACCATAAGTCCGTTAGTAATTTTATTCATCTTGTGTGTGTTTTCGTTTTATTGTCTCTTGGGCATAGAAACTTATTTAATTAACAATAGCTTAAAGGCATGTGGTAATTTAAATGTCTTTTATGGTGAAAATGCAAAATAGTCAACACAGACTCCTTTTTCACTCACAATACAACAGATCTGAAAATAGTTTCCCTCAATGTCAGGGGATTGGGAAACAATGCCAAAAGGAAAGAGGTGTTTAACTGGCTAAGAGCGAAAAAGCAATCTATGTATATGCTGCAAGAGGTCCACTGTACTCAAGACACTACCGATATATGGACTTGTGAATGGGGGTACAAAGCGCTCTTCAGCTGCTGCAGCAGTAATAAAGCAGGGGTTGCTATTCTTTTCAATAATAATTTCAATTTTCAGATCCACAAGGTTTTCTCGGATCCGAATGGACGCTTTTTAATATGTGATATCGTTGCTGATAGCAAGCATCTGACTCTGGCTAACATTTATGCTCCGAACGAAGACGATCCAAACTTCTTTCAGGTTTTCTTCGATCATTTGTCAAACTTTAGATGTGAGGAAATTATAATTGGTGGGGACTTTAACTTAGTTCTTGAAGTTGAAAAAGACAAGAGAGGTGGCCTTGCCAGAACACACAAGAACGCTTTAAAAGTGATTCAGGATTTCTCTGAAAATCTTGGTCTAACTGATATCTGGAGACTTTTTAACCCGGATGCAAGGAGATATACTTGGCGCCAAAACCAACCAGTCATACATTGCCGACTCGATTTTTTTCTTGTTAGTGAATCATCTTTATGTAATGTGACCCATGCAGATATTCTTCCTGGTTTCAAAACGGATCATTCGATGATTACTCTGAGTGTAGCTTTACACTCGAACCCCAGAGGTAATGGTTTTTGGAAGTTGAATACGTCCCTTTTATCCGAAACGAGATATGTCCAAGAAATTAAAACAGCAATTGAAAACACTGTGAACCAGTACAAAGACGACACCTCGGTGAATCCAGCTCTACTTTGGGAAATGATCAAATTAAAGGTGCGAGAGAAATCAATATCTTATGCTGCATACAAAAATTTGACAACAAGGAAACGTGAAGAAATGTTGGAACGCGAAATCGCTTTATTAGAAAAACATTTAGATAATTTATACAATATTAATCCCTCATACCATATTGTTGCAGAAAGAATCTTTACCTTAAAGAAAGAACTGGAAACCATTTTAGAGTATCGGACCAAAGGCGCTATCATTAGGTCAAAGTCGCAATGGTATAACGAAGGCGAAAAGAACTCCGCATATTTTCTAAATCTCGAAAAAAGGCACTGTAAACAAGGAGCAATTAGTCAATTAAAAATTAATGACACTGAATTTGTCACCACAGATAGAGATATCTTATCTGAATGTACGACTTTCTACAAAAACCTTTACACCTCAAAAAAATCCGATAGCCTCCAGTCAACACTCTTCTCTGAATTGAGCTCCGCTTCTTTGACCAATGAAGAACAAACTTTATGTGAAGGCCCTTTAACCCAAACGGAATGTTTGGAAGCCCTGAAGAAGATGGAGTCCGACAAAACGCCAGGCACGGATGGACTTCCTGCCGAATTTTATAAAGTTTTTTGGAAAGACATCTCTTCTTTTTTAATCTCGGCACTCAACTATGCTTTTGACTCTGGCTGCCTCTCAGTGACACAAAGACGAGGGGTTATAAAACTAATTCCTAAAAAAGACGCGCAACTATACTTCATCAAAAATTGGAGACCTATTACCCTTTTGAACACCGATTACAAAATCGCAGCAAAATCTATTGCAAACCGAATTAAATTAGTTCTTCCAAACCTTATCAACCACGATCAAACAGGATTTTTGAAGGGCAGATTTATAGGCGAAAATATCAGACTTATTGACTGTATTATTCAATACGCCACAGAAAAGAATATCCCGGGCCTACTACTTTTTATTGACTTTGAAAAAGCATTTGATTCTCTCGAATGGTCCTTCATACATGACACATTAAGATCCTACGGTTTTGGCGCTTCGTTAATCGACTGGGTGAAAACCCTGTATAGTCATAGTGAAAGCTGTATTCTGAATAATGGATGGGCAAGTAATTTTTTTGAGATTCAAAGAGGTGTAAGGCAAGGCTGCCGCTCTCACCTTATTTATTCATCCTATCGGCAGAGGTGCTTGCCACGGCAATAAGGAAAAATACTAATATAAAGGGAATCTCTGTAAATAATGTGGAAATTAAGCTAAGCCAGTATGCCGATGACACGACACTTATATTAGACGGTTCACGCGAATCTCTTCTTTCATCCCTTGCAATGCTTGACGATTTCAGCAAAGTCTCTGGCCTCAGACTCAATGATAAAAAAACGGACGCTTTATGGATCGGCGCAAGTATTGGAAATGATAAAATTCTGGTACCAGGAAAAGAACTAAAATGGCCAAAAGACAAGGTTAAATTCCTAGGTCTATGGGTTTCAACACATCCCGAACTATCTGCCTCTTTAAACTATAACGAGAAACTTGAAAAAGTTAAAGAACTCCTAAGATGCTGGAAATACCGCCGACTCACATTGTTAGGGAAAATCTCTGTTATCAAATCACTAATTGTCTCCCAATTAGTTTATCTACTCTCGCCTCTTCGCTCTAACTACAAGGTTTTAAAAGAAATAAACGATTTACTCTACACTTTTCTATGGAATGGTAAAGGCGACAAGATAAAACGGAAGGTAATGATTAACGACTTCGGTGCTGGTGGAATAAAAATGGTTGATATTAGCTCCTTCAATAAATCCCTCAAAGCCACATGGATTAAAAAATATTTAGATAACAACAACAAGGGAAAATGGAAAATCTTTTTTGATATAACCTTCAAAAAATATAGTTGTCAAAACTTTTTTTCCTACAACCTCAACGTTAGAGACACCGTATCGTTAATAACAACTTCGGACGCCTTTTTAAAAGAGCTATTAGAAATTTGGGCAGAAGTAAACTTTGAACCCGAAATAGCATCGAAAGATCACTTTTTAGACCAACAACTTTGGCACAACTCCTTAATAAAGATAGCCAACAAAACAGTTTTTTTTTCAAAATTGGTTCACTAAGGGAATAACTCGGGTGAAACATCTTTTAGGACCTGACAACAACTTTCTCTCGTTAAATGACTTTCGCTGTAAGTATGAAATAGACCCTCGCCCTCTCAGCTTCTATGGATTAATATCGGCTGTAAAGGCTCTCCGGATCGATTCTAATTTTCAAGATTTGCAGAACACCAACCACGAAAAGGAGCCACTTGCAACAAGAATTCTAGAAGCCAAAAAAGCAACTACATTAATATACAAAATACTGATTGGTAACAAGAGTTTAACCCCAGAGTCAAGTCAAAAGAAGTGGCTAGAGGATTGTGGCCTACCAATAGACGACAACATAAATTGGGCTGCTGCCTATCTTTTAGCTAAAAAATGCACAAAAAGCACTAAACTGACAGAGTTTCAGTTTAAATTCCTACATAGACGTATATCAACCAATAAGTTCTTATTTAGAATAGGTCTAAGGGGCGACGGAAATTGCAGTTTTTGTCAAACTTCCTTAGAGTCAATAATTCATCTTTTTTGGTCATGCCGCCAAACATCTCACTTTTGGAATAGACTTATCGAATGGCTGAAAAACTTAAATTTACTCCCTAGAGAGTATACTTTGACAAATCTCACTGCCTTGGGTCTGAGGCCAGATAGCTCTCAATTTGCACTTCTTATTAATTACTGCTTTCTTTTAGCACGATATCACATATGGCTCGCTAAAACAAAAGAGGGTCATCCAAATCTTACGCATTTCATATGAACACTAAAATCACGATATGAAATAGAAAAAAGAAGTGGAGATACAAAGAAATGGAAACCTCTTGCAGGATATATGCGGATTTAATTGATATTTCAAATTATATTTTCTACACCTATCTGTACTTATCGCCTACTTATTAGTCTATTTCTAATC
>JAHPZR010044380.1:85000-117424 GCA_019787425.1 Platygyra sinensis
CATACTAAATGGTTGTCAAATCGCTTCCGGTTGCGCTATTTCTAACAAACCCGGCTCGGCTTGGAACAATAAATCAAAATCTAAATTTCAGGCCATAAAATTGTGCGATTTCAAAATGGATTTAATAAAGTGGTAATTGAACTTCGGGTCGTGCAATTTTGGTCTCAAATCATACTTGTGATTTCAAATCGAACTCGCGCTGCGCGCTCGTTCGATTTTGAAATCACGCGTATGATTTCAGACCAAATTGCACTCCACTCAGTTCAATTACCATTATATATACTTTACAATGCAATACTGAAATTAAGAAGTATATTGCAAAGAGCACTTATCGAAACATAGTGTAGAAGGCGCGTATTCTAGGAACACCGGGAAACAGGGTGGGCTAAGTTGAAAGGAGGATGCTAAATCGGATAATTACTGTACCTCAGTATCAAAAGTTACTTACGATGGCACCAGTTGCCAGACATATAGTAGCAACGCTGGCACTGACAAGTGTAGGAACCAATTCTGTTAACACAGCGGGCGTAGTTGCCATATGAGGAGCAGGAGTGAGTTCCCGCTGTACATTCATTGACGTCTTGACAAGTTGTTGTGGTAATAGGTGGAGTGTAACCAGAATTACAGTGGCACTGATACGAGCCTTGTGTATTAACACACCGTGAGTTTGATGGGCAACTGTATGATCCATCATAACACTCGTCAATATCGTCGCATGCGTGAGGACCTCGGTTTCGCCAACCAGGCAGGCAGTTGCAATGGTATGACCCAACAGAATTAACACACAGTGACTGCACTGGACAAGCATTTGGATCTTCTACGCATTCATTTACGTCTTTACATGTGGGTAGACGTGCATTAGATGGGTATGGATACCACCCATTGTTACATGTACATTTCCAGCTTCCAGGTGTGTTTTTACAAGTAGAGTTGGGATCGCATCCATCAATTCCCCGACTGCACTCATCTATTTCAATGCACTGGAACTCTGAAACTTGTTCCCAGCCTGGATCGCAAACACAGTAATAACTCCCAAGGGTGTTGACACATCTGGACGGATTCGGACATCTATTAGGAAAAAAGTGTGTTGTCAGGAAATCACAGAAGACTCTTTCATGCTAGTCGTAAATAGAAGGTAATGCAGTAATAATTGAAAGGATGGCAAAATGATCTACTGCAGGTTTTTTTAACTGAAGGCTGGATTAGGCAAGTTTCAACGCAATGACGTTTACATGCGACGTCGTTGGCGCCGAGTTCATTACTTGTGCAACCTGTTCTGGACAAGATGGAAACGCGAATACTTGCCGACACTGCAAGAGTGCCCCAAATGGCATCCAGTCAAGAAAGGCGTAATCTCCAAGTGAACGACATTGTATTGATTAAAGATGAGAATACACCAAGACACGAATGGATAAAACTGGGTCGTTACCAGATGTGTTTAATAACACATTTCTACGAAGGAACCAGGTTCATGATTATGATACCAGGAATACCAGTTCTTTTCATGTTCCTAGGTGCAGAACTAATATAAGACGTTTCTCGTTTCAATACCAAGGTCCCTTGTTTTTTAATTCGCTTAGTCCAGACGTTGTAAGTTCAGTAAGTGTGTCTACTTTCAAAAAAAATCTGAAGAAACTACTTTTAGTTAACTGTTCCTTTCCCTCCACCCTTTCCCTCCACCCTCTTTTCGTTTTATTATTATTACTCTGCCTTTGCCGCTCAGTTTAATCTAATATTTAGTTTATCTGTAGTTGAAAGCCCACGATACATAAGCCCCATGGTTTCTTTGGGCTTTCCTGCTATTTGTATTTTAGCATATATCTGTAAACTTATATTGTATTACTTCAAGGTGGCGAACAATAAAAAAAAAAGGCCAATAATGGGCATGGTCACCGATGTAGAACCAGACATCAAGGGACTGGTCAGAAGTGTTAAGCCGAGAACCAGAAATACAGAACTACGGAGACCAGTGCACAAACTAGTCCTCATACTGGCTGCAGACGAACGAAAGGATCACGATGAAAACAGTAAAGACTTTAAGCCTTAAGCTTGCCTCAAAGACTGACTATCGTATAAACGCTTAGTTGATTTGATTATTCTATAAGTTTCAAGTATTCTAGGTTTTATAGGATTTTTTCGTACCCTTTATAGTTAAACAGGTTTCATCCTGTTTAAGGGACCGGGAAACGTTTTTGCCAAATAATTATGGTTTTTCGCATTTCCTTTCTAGCCTCTAGAAGTTTCTTTGCATTGTCATTTTGCGTGTTCTTGTGGTAAGTCCAAGGATATGTTTACCCACGTACGATGTTAAGAATAAAGAAAGCTATTATCCTATGTATTACTTAGAAGTTCTTCCAACGTGTTCAGGAAAACTCTCAGTTCGGGTTAGCCTTTCAATGTGTTAACATCAAGTTTCTTAAGGCTTCTACGTTACAACTCGTGAAATTCCTCAAGCGGACAGAGAAGTAAGGTTTTGCATCTTTTTGTACGTTTTAGTTCATTCTACTCTCGGAACAATTGTTTCTTAGTTTCATAGTTCCTTCTAGTTAGTCTAATTATAGTTTTCGTTATATTTACTTCTTGGTTTTTCGAAACCGCTTTGGTTATCGCTTTCTTACACCGTCTGGTTTACCGCTTTGTTTTATCGCTTCGCTACACGTCACTTCAAGTACCGTTTTTTACAAGGTTTTTGAGAGTCTATGTAACGTCTCAACGCATCGCTTCAATAAACTTTGTCTAAACCGGCTGAAAATGCGAACCCTGTTGTAGCTATCGTTTCTGGAGCGCGTTAAGATTTATTTGGCACGTCCGAGCGACACTTGGAATTCACGTGGTTGACGTCCTGCGAGAAACGTAACGTCTTTTCCCTCACAATTACTAACTTAAGCGTCATTTGTCTACTATTCCACTACCACAATGATGAAAAACGTGTTTTTTGCCCTCACATTCAAATGAATAGCAGATCATGTAGTTATTTCACAATTATATTATTCACCTTAGGCTCAGTGAAAATAGCCCTTTTCACGGTTAACCCTGCTCATTTGCATTACAATGAAATCTAGCATGTATGTGAGGCAATTTCGGGCTATTTTGCAGTTTTAACCCGAAATTGTCTCGCATCCACGTTGAATTACATTGTAATGCAAATGAGAAAAACTAACCGCGAAAAGGGCTATTGGTGAATATCTCAGTAAACCGGAAGCTTTAGGGACTGGTCAAAATGTATTGGGGGAGGGGGTGGGCAGGAGCAGAGAGGGGGTGGGTCGTCAGTTTTTGAACTCTTGATAAGGGGTGGGTCGTTCAATTTTCAGCTACCCCTTAGGGGTGGGTCAACCTGGTTTTTTTTTTTTATGGGAATTGTCACACTTTTGAAAAAATCGACAACAAAGGTCACTCCTGAATGTGAAGAGTGATCATCGCAGTAAATTTTCCAATTTAAGCAATTGGAAAGAAGAAGCCTGAAAAAAATCAGGGCTTCAACGGGATTCGAACCCGTGACCTACGCGATACCGGTGCGGTGCTCTACCAACTGAGCTATGAAGCCACACATTGGGAGCGAGGTCAATTTATTGAGTTCATATTTTCCCGTGCAGTGAAGTGATGTAAAGTATATATGAAATAATTCAGTTTAGGTGCTGATCACCGCTGGAGCCAATATAGTGCTCTACAATGAAGGAGCAGTTATAACAAAATGTTTCAAGTGACTACTCAGATCTTGAGTACATATGGAGTTAAACTCCATATGTACTCAAGATCTGAGTAGTCACTTGAAACATTTTGTTATGAAATAATTCATATTTGTACTGCGGATGTAGATGAATGTGAAGAGTGATCATCGCAGTAAATTTTCCAATTTAAGCAATTGGAAAGAAGCCTGAAAAAAAAAATCAGGACTTCAACGGGATTCGAACCCGTGACCTCCGTGATACCGGTGCGATGCTCTACCAACTGAGCTATGAAGCCACACATTGTGAGCGAGGTCAATTTATTGAGTTCATATTTTCCCGTGCAGTGAAGTGATGTGAAGTATATATGAAATAATTCATATTTGTACTGCGGATGTAGATGAATGTGAAGAGTGATCATCGCAGTAAATTTTCCAATTTAAGCAATTGGAAAGAAGAAGCCTGAAAAAAAAAATCAGGGCTTCAACGGGATTCGAACCCGTGACCTCCGCGATACCGTTGCGATGCTCTACCATGTGAGCTATGAAGCCACACATTGGGAGCGAGGTCAATTTATCTACATCCGCAGTACAAATATGAATTATTTCATATATACTTCACATCACTTCACTGCACGGGAAAATATGAACTCAATAAATTGACCGCGCTCCCAATGTGTGGCTTCATAGCTCACTTGGTAGAGCATCGCACCGGTATCGCGGAGGTCACGGGTTCGAATCCCGTTGAAGCCCTGATTTTTTTTTTCAGGCTTCTTCTTTCCAATTGCTTAAATTGGAAAATTTACTGCGATGATCACTCTTCACATTCATCTACATCCGCAGTACAAATATGAATTATTTCATATATACTTCACATCACTTCACTGCACGGGAAAATATGAACTCAATAAATTGACCTCGCTCCCAATGTGTGGCTTCATAGCTCAGTTGGTAGAGCATCGCACCGGTATCGCGGAGGTCACGGGTTCGAATCCCGTTGAAGCCCTGATTTTTTTCAGGCTTCTTCTTTCCAATTGCTTAAATTGGAAAATTTACTGCGATGATCACTCTTCACATTCATCTACATCCGCAGTACAAATATGAATTATTTCATATATACTTCACAAAGGTAACTCTTTTCAAACAATTAAAGCAAGTGACACACTCGAACTCCAACCCACAGTCTGGCATGCGCACAGCCATATCAGCTGCGCAGTGACAGCCATGGACAGCTGTTTTCTGCCATGTTAGGCCTTACCAGAATGGCATAGCCGACGGGCAGAAATAGGACTAAGAGCCCTATGTAGTCTGCCCTTTACTGTCAAGACAAGTGCAAAGCACCCCTTTATTAAAGCCCCAGCTCCACACTATGCGTAAGGCACTTGGCAGACCGTGGGTTGGTGTTCGAGAGTGTCACTTGCTTTTATTGTTTGTTAACTAAAGGACAAAAAGTTTTCGAGCCGTATTTGAAAAAGTACACTTGGCCGGTGTACAACAGAGATGACAATAATTTATGTATTGTAAAATTGGATCAATATCAGTATCTGGACAACTGTGCACCTACCCCTCCCCTAACCCAACATGTTACAATAAGTTAGTGTTACTGTTAAGGTAGGTGAGGGGTAGGTGCGCAGTTGCCCATATACTGATATTGATCCGTAAAATCTCTACAAAAGCTAACGGATTGAGCAAGGAGTCTCAGGGCAGAAATATTTAAAATACTGCACTCGGTTGACATACTGGTATTCAAGAACACCAAATGGCTAACTTGTGTCTACATGATTGAAAATATAACACAAACAGTGCTACGAACGCTGAAAACTGAAGAGTTGCTATGATATTGTGTCTACATGCTATTTGTCCCCAAGGGTACGGGACACGTGGACAAAGATCTGGGAGTTTTCTGGCTATATTAATACTCCCAGGACTCAGTACAGCCGTTTTCTAGATGGATCACTGCTCTCTCTACGTGCCTTGAGGCCTAGTGTGAAAAGTAAAAGGTCAAGTTTTCTTAGAGTTTACAGTCATGACTCAAAGTTGCAAGGGTAATGTCAAACAATAATAATTTTGCATGATTTTGTATTACTGTTAGAATGTAAAACGTAAATAATACCACAATTTCATCCACAAAAGGAAATTTTTTAGATTATGCAACCAAAAATGTCATGTCTTATAAAGGGGGGGGGGGGGTCATGTTATTTTCAACCTTCATTTAGGGGTGGGTCACTCAGTTTTGTGCCAAATGGAAGGGCTGGGTCATGTTTTTTTCTAACCACCACATTTTGAAATGCTCCGGCCCACCCCGTACTTTTTGACCAGTTCCTTAGAAATGTTATATTCACCGCCTGGTGCGGTTAATATAGCATCATAAGCCGAGTATTTCGACTAATTAGAATGTCCAAATCTTATATCTACCTCTGGAAATTGTACTAATCCCCATTATAAAATAAATGTCATACTACGCATAGTGACGCATGCTGTGATTGGTCAATAGAATTGCAAAATCTATGTTGTATTGTATTGGTTAACACTTAGAAAAGTGGTTACGTCACCGTTCCGAAGCGAAAATTAAAATAAACTAAAATCTAAACCAACGAAGATCTTGACAGCTCTAAGCGGGAACTCGGAACAATAGCGATAAAAACGAGGGTTGTCCAATACACCCAAAGTGAGTCGAGTCGTGTAACTTTGTTGTCGACTCGTCTTACCGGAAGCTACATGTAACTTTGTAGTGACTTAACTTACCGGAAGTTGAAGGAGTAATAGCTGGTTTCAACACGAAGTTAAGTTCACAAGTTAACTATACCAGTCATTACGAGTTGACACGACTCAACATTTGGAATTGTCGAGTCGACAGAGTGAGACTTAGTATAAATCTGCTTGAAGTGGTTGCGGTGTCGTCAAGTCGTGTCGAGTCGCTACGAGTAGATAGATAGATAGTAGATAGATAGATAGATAGATAGATAGATAGATAGATAGATAGATACGACTTAACTTTACGAACAGTCGAGTCGACAGAGTGCTAGTGACACTTAGTATAAAAGTGCTTGAAGTGGTTGTGGTGGGGGTGTATAAAATGTCGTCAAGTCGTGTCGAGTCGTTACGAGTCGACTTGATTTTGCGAACAGTCGAGTCGACAGAGTGAGACTTAGTATAAAAGTACTTGAAGTGATCGTGGAGGGGGTGTATAAAATGTCGCCAAGTCGTGTCGAGTCGTGACGGGTCGACATGACTTGACTTAACGAACAGTCGAGTCGACAGAGAGAGACTTAGTATAAATGTGCCTGAAGTGGTTGTGGTGGGGGTCCATAAAATGCCGTCAAGTCGTGTCGAGTCGTTACGAGTCGACACGGCTTGCGTTTACGAATAGTCGAGTCGACAGAGTGAGACTTAGTATAAAAGTACTTGAAGTGATTGTGGAGGGGGGTTTGTAAGGTGTCGTCAAGTCGTTTCGAGTGGCCACGAGTTGACACTACTCAACTTTTCGAATAGTCAAGTCTACAAAGTGCGAATTAGTATAAAAGTGTTTTTTAAATTTCTCGCTGCCTTTCCCACCTCCACGTAAGAAAATGTAATACGCAATACGCGCGGGCGCCCATGCAGATTGGCTCGGGCGTTATTCGAGACTCGGGAGGCACTAGTTTTTTGCGGCAATTCGAGTTCAATTGTCGCTCAAATCAAAGAGAAACGGGATCCCAAATAGGACAAAACTGGAAGAAGTGGGAAATTATAAATGTGACACTTTGGCGGACGGTTCTTTTCGCGTCCCTTGCCGTCGGCTTTTTTTAAATGCGAGGCTTCGGAGTCAAAGTTTTTATAATAACGCGGGTTGGAGATGTTCAAATATCATTTACAAAAGCAAACGCGAAAATCGGTCTCTGGGTTTTTAAACCTTTCAGGAAAAGGAAACCTGGAGGGGGTTTTGCGCAAAATACGCGACTGTCATTCAAATGTCCGTGAACGAAACGAAACTGTCTAATCCGCGAAATGGAATGGATAAAAGCGTTTAGGTGGATAATAACTCTGGTGCGCTCTAATTAACCAAAGTTTGTCGAGTTTATTGTTTGAAGTAGGTGCAATAATTGTTGTGTTTAGTCTATTGTCATACAATCAGTATGTTAAGAAGTGATTATACGGCAAGCAATCCCAAATAGTATATAAAAGAACATAACTTTAAAAAACTCGTTCCAACGAAATTGATAACTGATAAAAAACGAAATAAACGCATACGACCTTCTAAAAAGTCAGCCATGCCCTAGAGAAATCTGTCAAAGAATGTTGTCATGTGTACTATTAAAGTGAATGCAAATATATCATGAAGGACCATGAAGGCGAGGTCGCTAGTTGATAATGAAAGAAAGAGACTGGGAATAATCAGTAATCGGGATTAAAATAAAACGCGCGTCAACCAGCGTAAATAAGCGAGAACGGAAAACACGAATTACATAAGAATCAAACCACATGAGCAAAAATAAAAATGTACGCGGAATGTAAGTGCCCCTAATTCGCGACAACAAGCTAAAAGGGATTCAATAAATTAGCACATTTGGAATGAGTTTTATGATTATGTTATGAGCGATAATAATACTTGACAAATAGCCGCGGAGGCTCGGTGAAACGCGGATATTCGCTGGTAAATAAATATAACTTGACTGAACAACACTATTACAACGACTGAAGTGTATGTGTGTGTGGTTTCATTCGTTTCCACTTCCCCAGGCGTTTGTACAATGAAATAAACATTGTGTGCGCGGAGTCTTGCTTTCCTTGCATGCCTATTTAATTTAGTCTGCAAGCGCGTTTCATTGTATGCGTATATATGATGCGATTTGTTTATACGGCCGTTTCCTTAAAAGAATGATCACTCTTCTGCAAAAGTTTGAAGAACGAGGTATATAATGCATGGCTTCTTGTCTCGATCGCATCCTTAGCTTCGTTTCTTGCACACGCGTTTCGCTGCTAAAACGTATAATAACTTGTCTGAAGAAGTTTATAGAACGAAGTATACATTGCGTGCGTGGGTTCCGATCTTGTTTTATTTGCATTGATTTGTTATCGCGGGTGTTTCGCTTAAAAAGTATCACTCGTCTGCAGACGTTTAAGAACGAAGTATACATTGCATGGCTTCTTGTTTGGATGCACAGTTTTGTTTCCTGCACACGCGTTTATTTAAAACGTATCCCGGCCTTGTCTGCACGAGTGCAAGTTTACAGAACGAAGTATACATTGTATGGCTTTTTGTTTGGATGCACAGTTTTGTTTCCTGTACACGCGTTTCGTTAAATCGTATCACTTGTCTGCACAAGTTTACAGAACGAGGTATACATTGCATGGCTTCTTTTGTCTGCAAGCGCATTTCTGGCCATAAAGTCGAGTCGACTTCTAGCAGTAACGAGTCGTGTCAACTCGTGTCGAGTCGTGACGACTCGACGACATTTCCAGCCCCCATTCACGCAGTATGACCATTTCCGGTGACTGTAGTCAGACTTCCTGTAGGGTTTGTGAACTTCTGGTAGGGATGACTTCATGAATTTCACGACATGACTTTTGCCAAGACGACTTGTCTTACATAGAGACGACTCGACACACTTTGAGTGTATTGGACATGAGTGATAAAAACGGCTTTCGCTGGCTCGAGATGTCGATATTCAACATTTACATGGAAAGTTGCAAGGAAATATGGTAATGTCATATTTTAATTACTGTGGTGCCGTATGGGGTAATATCAATAAGGGACTAGCAGACAAACTTCAAAAGCTGCAGAATAAGGCTGCTAGAATTCTCACCTTTTCTAACTATGATGTTCGCTCAAGTGTTTTGTTGGATGAGCTTGGCTGGGAAAGGCTAGAATATGTAAGACTTAAACAGTTGGCTGTGACAATGTATAAAATCCATAATAATCTTTCCCCAGCGTATCTGAGGCGGATCTTTACAAACACCTCAAATGTACATTCACACAATCTCAGAAATTCTGAGATAAATTATTATGTCCCCAGACCCAGAACTGAGTCTGCAAAAGGGAGCCTACACTACAGAGGATCTGTTCTGTGGAACAAGATTCCCTCAGAGATTAGAAAACTGCCTAGTTTAAATTTTTTTAAAAAACTTCATTTAATGGGAAAGATTTTTCTAATACACCTTGACCCATTGTAACTCTTATTATTCATAATGTAAGTTTTTGTATTTTTAATATTACAGTCAATAGTTCCTTAGAGTATTTTAGTCTAGTTTTAAACACGATTCCTAGGAAGACCATGTAAAATGATACGATTTCGTGTATAAATAAAGATTGATGATGATGATGATGATGATGATGAAGAACGAGACCAGAAGTTGGTTCCATTGTATAAATGTATATACCTAAACTATTCTTCCATTGCATTAAATTTAGACATTTTCAACCGATTCCGTTTACGCTCAAAGTTAAAAGAAAGTTGTAAGCGCTTTCGGTGCATTCTGCGGTCTGTGGAGGATGCATTTCTGACTACCGCTGGGACCCGCTGATCAATTTGGGTTGTGTAAAAGCAGGAAAAATATTTCTCACACGTTGCCATTTACGCCTCTAAGAAATGTATGAACTAGACTAAATGAATGTGGTTTCCGTTAAGCTTTGTTTTCAAGCCGATAGCTTTCATTTAAAAAACACTCAGAGACAAGGCCTTCAAGATAAATAAAATGGGTGTTACTAAACAGAGTAACGAAGTAACGAGTAACAGTAACGAAATAACGGAAAACCGAGTAACGAGAAAAAATTTCGAAGGGTCAAAAGTTCTCAAATCTTTTAAAAATATGTAGGAATCGATTATAATCGTTTTTTAGTATTGATATAGAAATAGAAACTACAAAACCAATTCACAAAGCAAACTTGATGACCCATATGCTTAGAACTAAAAGTTAAATAAAACATTGCGTCTAAATAACCGGCAGCCGGGAAGTGCTAATAATTAAAATACTACATAACCGGCAGTCGGAAAATATTCTAGAATTTCCAGGGAAAAACTCATCCAATCCTTCTTAAAACTGTAGGTCTTTCCTTAGAAATTTCAAGCGATTTCAATTATAATTTTGGCTCTGTGGTTGAGGAAATTTTCGAGCTTGGGTATACTTAGAAATCTTGATGTTTAGAAATTTAGAAAAAATTCGTACTCTGACTCCGGTGTCAAATCTCATAGAATATTTTCAACAAAAATTGAACTTGGAAGCCTGGTTACTTGTTCAGAAATGCGAAGCGATTCTAAATGATGTTTTGCTTTTGTTGTGCACGAATTCTCTTAGCTTCGGCATACTATAAAACTTCGACATCACGGGCACCGTTGTTCAAAGAACTTACCCGGCAGTCCGAAAAATTCATGAATAATCAACATTCAGCAATATCCACTAACCTGGCGATCGTTGACACTTCTCGAGAGTATTTCAGCATTTCGGTCTATGGTCAGAAACACCAACTGTGTTTTTACAATGTTTTGGTTTTTCACAAACTGTACGAACTTTGCCTGACTAACGGGCACGGTTTTTCAAAAACTACATATACCCGGCAGTCAGAAGTTCTTCCCTTTTTTTTCCGCCAAAATTTCCATTTGAACCTGCTGAGATGTCTGTGTAGAATTACCAAACGTTTCTTGGGCCTCAATAATTCCCTCGGCGAACTAGTACAAAAAGCTAATAAATAGATTTAGGCCAGCGTAAAAGCGTAGCTCCTGGGCCAGGTTGACCAGAGCACGATTAAGCTAACTCAGGAAAAGCCCGCGATCCAAACAAAATCCAGCACTTGGTCAGCGGTCAACTTCAAAAAAACAGGTGACCTTGATGAGCTCTAAACCTGAGCCCGCGGTATGGTCACGTGATACTGGTCAGCGGATCTCTTGATATGACAGCTGCCATTAATTAATCATAATATGGATGTCTCATATCAAAGATATATAATGGTAATAGGACTGAGTGGAGTCCAATTCGTATAGGTAATCAAGTGCAAATTAATTCCAAATTGAACGAGAAAAACCGTATGATTACTTATTAATAATATAGACATGAAACAATTTGCGTGGAGGATGTTTTGAACTTTACGAACTCTGAACTCCCTTCTCGAGCGCGCTTAATCTCAGGTGATTTTAATTAGCCAATCGTGGCCCAGAATGTCCTCGCGCGTACATTTGAACTTCGCTGTCGTAATTTTCCAGATTTTCATCTTTGTTGTATTTTCTTGCCGTGTTTGAGATTTTAGGCCAGCCTTGCTGCTGTTTTTGGAGTTTTGAGTCTAGTTTCTTCATCGTTTTAGCAATTATGATTCGCCGTTTATTGTATGTTCCGAATTACGAGGTTAGTCCATTAAATAGTTCGTAAATTTGGAGTCTGAGCCTACAACTCGCTGAAAACAATTCGCAACTGAGGATTAGCCGGAATATCTTTCTTGAAGCCAATTTTTTTCATTCGAAGCTTCTGCACAAACTTTTCGTCCTCATTTTACGTGACATCATTGTCTTAGAAAATTTCCTTCAGTCTTTCAGTCAATCATAAACCAGAATTACGATGTGTAACTGAATTACACTTTTTGCACTGGCGTGTTACACTTGAACTGCACTGCTCTCAGCCAGTCAGAATCGAGTAATTTTTTCAAGTATATTATTAGGTCTGTAATCATACGAGTGATTAACAACATCGGACGACCGCGATGCGGGAGTCCGATTTGTTAATCACAAGTATGATTACAAACTGAATTGGACGACACCATGTCCTGTTACCAATTAATCAAAACCATGACAAAATTCGAGAAACGAACAAAGCATCGATAGAGCGCTGAACGATTTTAAAACGTCGTTATGAATGCAGAAAAGGACAGCAGTTTACTCAACAAAGTGCACCGCGCTGTGATTGTTTTGTCGCGTCATCTCAGGAATTTGATGTGAATAAGCTAAAAAGCAACTTAATGAGGAAATTACAATAATTTTTCTCTCTTTGACGATTGTTTTGTTGTGTCATCTCATAAATTTGATGAGAATAAGCAACTTGATGACGAAAGTACAAAAATATTTTTTCTCTTTTTTCTCTTTGGCCATTCTTTTGTCGCGTCATCTCATGAATTTGATGGGAATAAGCAACTTGATGACGAAAGTACAATAAATTTTTCTCTCTTTGACAAACGTTTTCTATAGTTATTTCATAAAAGCAATAGAACACTCTTTCGATGAGTTTACCTGCGCAAAACTGAATCAACTTGGGATGCTGGGAGAACACTGGAAAAGATTATAAATCACGAGCCGTTGGGCGAGTGATATACAAGCTTCCCTAGTGTTCTCCCAACATCCCGCATGGTCTATTGTCCCGGTAAACACATAGAAAGAGTGGTCCATCGCTTAATTAATAACGCTTTACATGAAAAAAATAGATACAGTCAACTCTCCGCTAACGGACACTCTCGTAAGCGGACAGCTCTACTTACGGACGGCTTTTTAAATCCCCGTTTTTACCTCTCAGTCAAACTTTCTATTTACACATTCCCGTAAACGGACACTCTCTCGTATGCGGACGCGGACACTTTTGAAAATGAAAATTGGATTTTTCTTTTGTTTACGCTCTCTCGTAAGCGGACACACCATGTACGTAATTGACTCTTGGCAATGAAATTTGTCTTTAATTTGCAATAAATCAACAAAAATATGACCTTTAACAGAGCAACAGAACAGCGGGGATCGCTTTTTACAAATTTCAATTTGTCCGAGGCAAAGCAAGCTGTCCGTTCGTTGCTATTTTTGTCTACGCAATAAAACACAATTAACACCCGCTAATTAACTCTCCCGTAAGCGGACATCCACCCTATTTTTCTTTGGTGTCCGCTTACGGGAATAATTCTCGTAAGCGGACAGCTCTACTAATGGACACGTTTTTCAATTCCCGAGGGTGTCCGCTTACGAGAGAGTTGACTGTATGTATTTCATAACTTTAACTTAGTATCAAAAAAAACACATTACTTGTCAGTTCCTTCCGCACATTCATTGATATCAGAACATATAGAGTGCGCCCCTTGTCCTCGCCATCCTAAGTTACAAGTGCAATTGAATCCTCCTGGAAAGTTGACACACGTAGCTTGTGGATCACAAACATTTAGATACTGGCACTCATCAGTATCATTGCAAGTTCTGCCATCGAAGGACCACCCCACGAGGGAAGGACACTCGCAGCGATAGGAACCTGGGGTGTTGATGCATCTGGCTGGTGGCAAGCAATGGTGTGAGTTAAGAAAACACTCATCAGCGTCCTCACAAAGGGAAGAGCTATCGTTCCATTGATATCCGGAAAAGCACACACATGGGTACAATGCACCTGGATCACGGTTGCAGTAGCCACTAGGCCCACACACCTTACCCTTCTCAAAAGGACATGCTGCAATTTAATTGATTTACATAAAAAAATTAGCTTCTTGTTATTCTGATGAACGCATGAAAGAAGTTATGTTTACTAGTGTAAAAGGATTTGGAGGCTTAATTATCACTTCTTCGCGATTATGTCCAAAAAAGTACTGAAGAAAAGTTACCTTTGCTACAGTCATTTCCAAAGTGCCTGTCATCACAAAAACAAGACTGGTTTTTGTACGTTATCTGGTCGTAGTTACATGTACCGTGGCCACTGCACAGTGTCTCTGGTGAGCAAACGCTACAGTCCAGTGGTTGTCTTGTCCAGCCATGTTCACAGTAACAGTTCCCATTAAAGTCGCAGGTTCCATGGCCTGAGCAACGGACGTCTGGCCTGCACACGGAACAGTTCTGTCCACTGTAGTAACTGAGACAGTCGCACGTTCTATTTCGTAAACACTGTCCATGGCCAGAACAGAAAAGGTTTGGATCACACCGGGAACATCTACCATAGGGCTCAAACCACTGACGTTTCCATCCTCTGTCACAAAAACAAGTGTAACTCCCTTGGTTATCTACACAGTATGAATTTTCCACACACGTATGCAAACCAAGCGAGCATTCGTCAATGTTAGTACAGGTTTGTCCATCACCTGACCAGCCCGGCTCACACTTGCATTTATAAGAGCCGAGAGTGTTGTAACAAGAGGCCTGTTTCGCGCACAGAATGGAATTAACACTGCATTCATCTATGTCTGAACATGTGAAACCGTTACCCGAGTAGCCTTTAAAGCAGCTGCAGTTATAACCACCAATGTAGTTTTCACACGATGCCCTTGGGTGACAATTATTGAGATCGGTACTGGAACACTCATCCATGTCTTCACACAACAAAGTCCCGTTTCGCTGAAAACCTTCTAAGCATGTACAAATGTAACTTCCTGCTATATTTACACAAAAGGAGTTTTGAGTGCAATTTGCAATTTTGAGAGAACATTCATCAACATCGGAACAGTTTGTTAGACCATTTCCAGTAAAACCAGATTTGCACTCGCAAGAGAAGGATCCATCCGTGTTTAAACAAGTGGCATTGGTATGACAGGTATCGTTTGCAAAGCACTCATCTCTATCCCCGCAGTTCCATCCGCCGTCTTCGCTTTCATATCCTTCCTGGCATATACACTCATATGATCCTACCGTATTGTTGCAAAAGGCTTTCTTCGTACAGTTATAAACAACGCTACTTCGGTTTTTCCTGATAGCATTTGAACTGGCGTTCTCCGTTAAATCCAAAGGGATGGATATTATAGTTGTAAAGCTTTCTGCAGATTGAAAGACTTCCACAATAGCATCAACACAGTCTATCTTGCTGTTGTCGCTATCATCACAGGCACAAACCAAGGTCGAGCTGTTTTCGCTGCTTCCATCACTTGAAATGTTGCGATAAATACAGGTTTCGGTCGTTGTGCAAACGCCAACTTTGCATTCTTCGAGGAGCCCTGCAAAAGTTCGAGTGATCTTTCCTTCACATTCATCGATTTCGAAACAAGCATCCCCACTCTGAAAAAAGCCTTCACGGCACTTACACTCGAAGCTACCATTAAGATTGATGCAGTCCGCATTGGGATCACAGGAGCCATAGAAATTTGGATTGATGCACTCGTCAACATCAATACACGTTGTTGCATTTTGGTCTTCAGTATATCCTTCTGGGCAGACGCAGTAATGTTCCATCCCAACTGCAATACAAGTCATGTTATGTTCGCACGTGTTGTTACCAGAGTCGCAAGGATTCACAGGATCACATGACGAGTTATCCACAGCATCACATTTGCACTCATAACCACCGATTATATTTTGGCATATTGGCGCTGCCGGAGGGCAATGAAAAATATTCCACTTACATTCATCTACGTCCACGCAAGTTCGTCCAGTGTTCATGTACTCTCCGACACACGTGCAGAGCTCTTCCAAGGTTGAAGTATTATTTGCCACATTTGAAGTAGTTGCACGGCTTGTCTGATTTCTGCAATGATATTTCGTACAGATTCTCCCTGTGTCATGAAATCCTTCCATGCATTCGCACCTAAAACTTCCGTTTGTATTAATGCAAGACGCGAAAGTGTCACAGTCGGCTAAGCCGAAGGCACATTCATCCAAATCTTGGCATTCGTCATTCGTAGATCCAGTCCAACCTTCCTTGCAGGAGCAAGTATAGTTCCCAGCCATATTTCTACAGACCTGATTGGTACTACAGACAGTACTATTGACGCATTCATTTATATCATTGCAATAAAAACCATCCCCTTGCCATCCTTCGGAACAAGAACATTGAAAGCCACCGATGGTGTTGACACAAATTGCATTAGCTTGGCCCTCGTAGGTAGAGCAGTTGTGTTTCTCTTCCGCACATTCATCTATATCAACACACATGAGACTTTTATTGAAGGTGCATCTATCCAGTGTTGTTGACGTTGAGCTCCTTTTTTCCCGCCACCCTGGCTTGCAGGCACAAATGTAATTGCCTTCCGTGTTTACGCAGTCTTCATTTGCGCAGCAAGAATGTCTGTTGAGTTCGCATTCGTTGACATCTGTACAATTGTAGCCATCCCCAACCCATCCAGTCCCGCAAATACATTTGTACTCTCCCGGTAGATCAACACATCTTGAATTAATGCTGCAGTTGTGCCTTCCCTCGTTACATTCATCTATATTTTCACAGAAAACGCCGTTGCCAACCCACCCTGGGTTGCAGTAACATTCAAATGTTCCGTTTGATTCTTTACACGTTGCACGTGGTGAGCAAATGTCGCTGACATTGAAACAGTTTCCTCTCTCTAGGCAAGAGAAGCCATCCCCATAAAATCCTTTTTTACATTGACACTGTAGAAACGGGAGCGATCCGTTGGTCACAATACATTCGGCATTCTCGTCACAAACGTTTAAATGGGTTTCGGAATCGCAGCCTCCACAGTCTAAGCCATCAAAATCACAATGCCTTGTATCGCAAGCTGGGTCACACAATCCATCACTAACAGAAGTGATGGGGCAATCATTTGAACATGTGCAATCTCCACCATCATAATCACAGATTCTACTGTTACATTGAAGATCACAGTGACCATTACCTAGATAGTCTTTGGGGCATTTCTTCGAGGAACAAATGCAGTCCATATAGTCGTAATTGCAAGGCTCTACAAAGCAATCCACGTCGCAGATTCCATCTCCTAAAGTTGCATTTGAACAACCAGGCGCACACTGACAATCATCGGCATCAAATGAACATTCTTCTACCTGGCATTGCGACTGACAGATGCCATCTCCCACCATACTCAGATGGCATTTTTGAGAACACTCTTGAACAATAGGTTTAGGACAGTCATTGTCATCGAAGTTACAGGCTTGAACATTACATACAGAATCACATTCCCCATCACCAAGAAAACTTGGAAGGCAGCCTTCAAAGCACAGATCTATCATCGAAGCAGTTTTAGTTGGGTCGCAATCGTCTCCGTCAAAGTTGCAGGCAGACACATTGCAGGATAAATCGCAAAAACCATTTCCAACCATTGGAGGCGAACAAGATGGAGGACAATTTTCTCCTGTGACTTGTATGGTGCAGTCTCCATAGTCGTACAAACAGGCGGCCACGTTACAGTCTTCATCACACATACCGTTGCCTTGAAGATTTTGGCTGCAAGAACAGGTTGAAATGGTATTACAGTCACCTTCGTCCAGACCACACGATTCTGTGTTACAATCACGATCACATACCCCATCAGCTAGCATTTCTGATCGACATCCGGGACTGCACTCTTTTTCAACACAGTCACCACCATCGTAGTTGCAAAGTGTGTTGTTACACTTCTGATCGCATGATCCGTCACCAAGCCATACATCTGGACAAACACAAACGTCCTGACAGTCTCCCTTGTCTTGTAAACAATCAAGAGTATTGCAATTTGGATCGCAAACGCCGTCACCAATCCAGATTTCTGGACATACTGGAGTACATAACTTGATTTTGGAACAATCATTTCCATCCCAACCAAAGTTACAAACGCACACGCCCTCGATGCAATTTCCATGACCTGAGCAACTTCCAGGACAGTTATTGATCTGGCATTTTTTTCCAGTATAGAATAAATCACAATAACAGCTCCCATTTGTCATACAAACGCCATGTCCAGAACATGAGGTTAGGGAATTGCATTCACGGCTGGCCTGTAGCGCTGGATCATAGTGCCTGAGTCTGCTGATTTTGATGGTTTGGCGAGGTATTTGGAGGTGGAAATATGGCGTTCCGGTTCCGTTATGATTTTGAACAAGAGTATAGTACAACAATCGGGCCTCCATAAGCGCGTCAAGACCTACTTGAAAATTGACTAGATTTGTCAGTGAGCAGGTTTTGATTTCAGCAATGTCGCAGTCAGCGTCACAGCTACCAAATGGAGATACACGGTGAACTCCAAGCTCAATAAATTTTTCTGCTGTTAACAGAGTCAATTTTTCAATTGAAGTGTTCTGGGACAGTAAAAAGTTCACAAATTTGGCAACTCGGCGCCTGTAGTTTCTAAAAACAAGAGGAGAATGAAGATCAGAGGTGTCGAGTATTTCGAGCACTACCTCCTTGGATAAAGAGTAGAGGCTGAGTGGTCCACGTGCGATGTTGATTAATTTCTCTCCAGTTATTTCCTGTAAGTGGTACAAGACCTTCAAAGTTGTAACGGAATAGAAATCACGAATGCTTCTCGGTTGTAGTAAAATATCTGATTGATTGGTGTAGTTCGATGTGCACTCTCCGTTATCGTGATTGCATTGTTCTGTATTACAAGCTTCATCGCAGATCCCATTGTAGAAATGTATCACCTGAGAACAACCAGGGCTGCATGGGTGAAGATACCCTAGGGGGTCTATATAAACACTGTCCTTTACAACACTCACGCTGACAAAACTGGGCAAAATTGACCCTTCTCTTGCTAAAGCTGTCCCAATGATCTGTCCGCTCTGTACACTGCTAACATTTAAGGGTTGAAGATGAGATATCGTCACAATATTACCGGTCCATTCACTTTTAGGCCAGCCAGTGATCTGAATGGAGTTATCCGTTGTTTTGACGTTACCAGATATCGGAGAATAAATAATCTGGGATTGATTTACAAGCAATTCAAGCCAGTGAGTTAATCTGAAACAGCCTTGCAACAACATTCCAGTGCACGGTTCTCTGACATTCCAGGTACATGTCCCTGATCTAAGGCAATGTTCTCTACTGTTGATGCTTCTACAAGAGGGCTCTTTCTTGCTTTCGGATGCTACGGATCCAAAGAGACCACAAAAGCTTTGCAGTCCAGCTCTGTTTTTTGAAATGCGTAGCATTCTAGGAAACACTTGATGAAAACGCAAATGTTCAGCTATACTTAAGCAAGTGAGGCTCTTTTCGGGTTTCGGGATTGTTAGATGAAAATTGACAGCCATATCTGTTGCATTTCCGATGAGTTCCTTATTTGCCGTTTGAATGTCAACTATACTGACATTTAACAAAACGGATAAGGATTGGAGAGTATCGTCTTGTCTTGCCATGTAGATGCAGCCCCTTTCAGAACAATCATTACCATAGTAACCTGATAGGCAATGGCATTCCCCATTTCTGCATATTCCTTTCCCACTACACAGACGACCTCGATTTGTGGGACAACTTGATGTACACTTTCCATGGTACCACTCCGATGGACTGCAGAAAGCTACTGCTCTTGGTCTTGCTGGTCCACCCTCAGCGCAGACCGGGCGGTCTTCACTTTCTGATGACCCACACCAACCACAGTGATCTTCAGATACACACTCTGAACATCTCTGCCTGTGGTGACATGTCCTGGAACATGGTACACTGAAGATAGCTTGGTGTTGACTGCAACTGGCGAATTTCTCTTTGGAAAGACAAGCGTGGGAACTTTCGCACCAAAAACAACTACTACTAGTTCCACCAAAAATACACTGTTGACAAGTGGCATAAACTCTGCAGGTGTCTTCATCGCCTGACCCCTTCTGAAATTCTGTTTCATTAAATGTCGACAGCAAAACTTCCAAAAAATAGCTTAGACAGAAATCTTTAATCGGACCAATAAAACCTTCCAGGTTCGAAGTTTGGTTTAAAAACGTGGAAGAGAATATCGCTGCATCCCAAATTCCATCGCTGTTTGGCATTTTCGAGAGATTATAGAATCTTCCGTATCTATTTTTCCAGCTGTACTGCACTTTTGGGTTTGATGGACAGAAGTAATCAAATAGGATGTTTGAAAGCGTTTCACCTTCAGACAAATTAGTCATCTTTAGCTTCGTACCTAAAATATACCCGTCAATGGCACTATTGATTCTTGAAATTGGAAGTCGCTCTTGACACAGCTCCCTTCTTGTCGTTGAAGTATTCCACGTGCTTGTAAACTCGTCGGTGCTTAAAAGTATAGACGTAATCCACGTGAAAGCTTCCAGAGGATTATTGATTTTTGGGAGGAAATGAGAGCTTTCACTTCCATCGATATGCCCTATTTGAGATGAAAGTATCCCCGCCAGAATAAAATCTATTTCAATGTGGATGCCAGAGATTCTGTATTGCCTATCAAGGGTATTTTCTGTGCTGAATTCCTTTTGTAATACTGAATAGGACACCGGGTAAAACAGTGATAGGTATTTCCAAATCAAGTTATACCGTCTGAGTTCGTTGCCGGATTCTGTTGAGTGCAAAAGAGACCATGCCAGTGACGAAATTTCCATCGCCGTTTTCTCTAAAAATGTCTTTTCCAATGCTACGATATTACAGAACAAGCCATCACAGGAGGAGGATGAAATGTTTAGGACAAATGTTTGACTGTTTGCACTAACAAGATTGGAAGCAGTTATATTTATTACAAATGTTCCCGATCGTGGAAAATGATGGGTGACCGTCTCGGTAATATTATAAAGTGACGTGTTATCCCCAAAATCAATACTAAATGAAACATTTGTTCCGCTGGCTGATGGACTCAGATAAAGTGCTCGGCAAGCTCTACGATCTCCACTGACATTAAGAGTGATATTCGTGACTGGAATTTGAACAACCACTCTGTCACTTACTGTGTCATTGCTGAAATGGTTTTTGGCGAATATTCCTACATCGTAGACACCTGGCGAGTTGAAGGTATGAGAAGCAAAACCATATTGGCTAAATGCTAAGTCAAAGCTGTACTTGTACTGGACATTTGTCCCTGACAGTGCAAATGCAGAGAATAAAACCGCTTCTCCAACAGCTTTTGGACTGTCCGATATTATTGCTACACCCCGAATAGGCCTTTCACAGAAAGTGCCATTTCCTACCCATCCTTGCCTGCACACACATTTAAACAATTGTCCTTCTGGTCCCTTCCGAAGGCAAGTGGCATTCGGATGACAGTTATTTTCTCCCGTTACGCATTTACCCTTGTTAATAATATCATCAAGGAGAGCCCTTTTCTGGGCTTTTTCTTTGTAAGCTTTGTTTAAATTTCCAGTGGCTCGAAGAGATTCTTTTCGTGCGGCATCTCGTAAGCCTCTCTTTAGTTGTTCCTCTTTCCGTGCCCTTTCCAACTCGCGTTCTTTTTGCCTTACTCGAGTTCTTTGATCACTTTGATTTTTTGTAAGCTTCCTTTTCTCTTCTTCTCGTACTCTTTGTTTATTCAAGAGGACATCACGACGATAAATTGACCTTTTCCCTATTCCAAAAGATTTAAAAGCTTTTACAACTTTACCACCCAAGTTACGAATGCCTCTTGCTATCTCACTTGCTATTTTTTGAGCTATTTCACCAATTTTTTTAACTGTTTCTTGTAATCGCTTTGAAACGTTTTCTAAGACTCTTTGTGCTTCTTTCGCAGCATTGTCAATATGGATTACATTTCTGACAGCTTGATATAAGGCTTCTCCTGCTTCAGCAAGACGTTTACCTGCTTGCTTTGCAATCATTCCTACTTGTTCAACTGCTCTCCCAGCAGCTTCTACTGCTTGGGAAGCCGCCTCTCTAGCAGCAGCAGCCGCTTCTGCAGCAGTTCTGCCTAATCTTTCGGCAGCCTCACTTATGGCCTCCGAGGCGTCAACCAGGTTATTGAGGAATTTGCCGAGTTCCTTAACCGGAAAATTCAGCCCTGTTTTAAGTAAGTCTTTTAAAAGTTGTGCCGCATCATCAATTAAATCAAAAACTCCCTCAACAAGTGCTCTCAGTATCTCACTAGGATTCTTCCGGAATAGATCTTTTAGCAAAGCAGGAGCTTTATCCTTTATTAGATCCAACAAAAGCGAAGGAATTCGGTCAGGCCTAGCGTCTCTTGTGTTAAATGTTAATGAGAGCTTGAATGTTATTCC
This sequence comes from Platygyra sinensis, assembly GCA_019787425.1. Lineage (NCBI taxonomy): Eukaryota > Metazoa > Cnidaria > Anthozoa > Scleractinia > Merulinidae > Platygyra > Platygyra sinensis. The sequence continues at coordinate 107,378 of JAHPZR010044380.1, forward strand.
CATGAAATGAAACGAGGCAGTCATTGTACTACGACCTGGAAATGAAATCTTCAAATCACAATCAAAGCCAGTATTTAACACAATTCTTCCAATGTCTACACCACCTACGCTTATTCTGCCAAGATCCACCTCTAAATGAAAGCGAAGTCTTGCTTGTGCTTGAACGTGAAAAGATAAACCATTTACAATGAGGTCAATATTCACGCTTGATCCCATGAACATAGCTGTGGCCTTTATAACTGATTTCAAGGGAGAAACCTGTATGTAAAGATGCGACTTGGACAACCGAACTCCCAGAAGATGGACAGCTGCATCGGCATCCAAAGCAAAGGTAGGGCCCGGACTATAGACCTCCGCTTTAACCTTTCCACTGAATGCAAGTACGTCGAAAATGTTAAATTTTAACTCTCCACATAAAGAAATCGCATCTATTGATACTCTCGCCTCGCCACTTAGTAAATCTTTATTAGAAAGTTTAACTTGGGCGTTTCCAAAGATCATCACTGGATTCGAAGGATCCTCCAACTGTATCCTTGTTTCAGCGGCTAAGCTAATTGATATCAGGCTTTTTATACCAACCTGCAGGTTCAAGGACAGGCTAGCATTACCAAAGTTCTTCAATCGAAATTTGGCGTCAATAGAGAGAAGACGTAAATCCGCGGAAGCTATTACCAACGCGTCATCTCCACTTTCTGATAATGCATACGGCCAGATGTCATTGTTCTTCTTTAACTCGTTTGGTGTAGATGCTGCAAACTTAAGCAAATGCCACCGGAAAGGGCCGATGTTGAAAGCAATGTCTAAAACACGATATCTCAGTGGCACAACCTGCAATAGCCATTTTAACTCCCAGGTTTTCCAGAAGTTCATGTAGCCAACGAAAAATCTCTTCGCATCTATCGGTGGGACGTTCAGTTTGAGTTTTGCACCGCCACTAAACATGGGCAATTGGACCATGGTCTCCTCATTCCCATCTGAAAGTTTCACGACGAGTAAAGTGCTGTTTTTAAAATCATCGAAAGAGAGTAGATAATTTTCATCTGTATAGAACTTTAAAAGTCGCACAAGTAGGGACCCAATCTCATTGTAATCAGGTCGTCGGTGGTAGATTGTCACCTGGCCATACAGATTAATAAGCGTGGGATATTTAATGGCAAAGGGTGCTGCAAAAATCGGAATCGGAAAAGCGCCAACAATTATGAAGAAGCAATCTCTACAAACTATTCGCGTTTCCATTTCCTTTGCATTTGTAATAAAAGACTGTTTTGGAATGTTTGAGAGGAGTGATAGCTGCAAAAGATCCCATAGGTATATTTCAGTACTTATGTCCACATAAGGTACTCCAAAAGACGAACCAATCGAGAATTTGCTTAACGAGACTCCAGCCAAATTACTTCCAGGCGTTACTGGTAGGATTACATTGACTGATTCACTATTCTGAACCACTAGACTTAACGCTAAGGGGCCGTTCTCAGCCACTGATATGGCCACAGTTATTTCTTTGGGAAATTCCGGATTTCTGAATCCGTCCATGCTTTTTGGAAGGTTGTCTATGTTGCAGCCAATCCGACGTAGGTTGCCTATCACATCCAGAGGAGGCCACAAGGGAATGTTTGCTTTCAACAGATCGTGGAGGAACGGAATGTTTCTGAAAAACTGTCTCAGGAACGGTAGCGTAAGCGGAATACATAGCCGTTCTAAGCCCTGAATATCCATGATTGCTGAAAATCCATCTCTGGTGTATGCAAAGGTAGGCAGTTTAAGGTTGACCAAGGAATCTTCCTGACAAAGCCAGGTAAAATCGCAGGTGTACACCTCCTCATTTTTCGTACAGGGAATAATTTTGTCCAGAATTGGTATTGTCTTGAGTTTCAAAGCCATTCCTGTCTTCTTTGTTATAACGACATCCATTGCTAATCTGTTCTTGAACACTTTAAAAGGCAAAAGTTTGTTAAGGGCGTCAAATCCAGTGATATCAAGAGCTATTCCAAGCACAGGCGTTTGTCTCGTACTAAATACAATCTTGGGATCAGAAAACTTGATGTTAAGATTGCAATCTATGCCAGCAAGTTTCTTGTCAAGTCCGACATCAGGTAGTTTCTTCTTGATTGTTAATATAGCAGATCGTGATGTCACAGTAATCAATCCTTGGAGATCACTGAAGTATCTTTCTAGTGGAATACCAGTAAAAGAAGCATTAATTGATGCCTTGAGCTGCCAATCTTTGTTCTTTTTAAGATCCAGCTCCAAGGTTTCAACAGCAAGACTTGCTTTGAAGACATTTGACGGATCAGCCATCGGAAGCGTAAAACTAAACCCTACGTCAAACCCATGAAGATCGCAACGAATACTTGCATTCAAAACATTAAATTGAGGTTTACTAAATGTCACGCTCAGGCTCTTCAAAGTCACTGTATTGAAGTGTAAGAAAGCAACAGGGACAGTTTTCAACAACTGATCGCCACCAATGAGACTTGCCAAGTCATAAATACTTAATCGCTGCCTGACGAGGTTTTCAATTTTAAGACGAACATAGTTATTGTAAACTGAGAGCACCGTTGAAACGGTGGCGTTGCCAATTTGTAACTCAACAAAAACAGTTGCCTTTACCGTCTGTCTTATTGAATCAAAAGGATCTTTGACAAACAGCTGTATGAGTACGTGCTGAACTCTTATCTCCAAGGGAAGCCAGACGTCGCTGAGATTTGCTTCGAATGCACACGTTATGTTGAATACTCTAAATCGAGGATTTGGGCTGAAAGCTGCTTTAAAGCGTTTTAATTCAAATTTGTTGGCTTTTGATAGAATATTACCGGGAAACAATGACTTCAGGTCAAAGCCTCCACCAGTCAATGCAACAATTTTTGCTGCTGACAGCGAAATGGATTTATCTGAGTGGATGTTAAGTTCCCAAGCAGACGAGGAGAGGTGTGGCATTATGAGGGTTCCGCGGGTCTGAATGACATTCGATCCGGTTCCAAGGGAGATGAGACATGCCAGGCGTCCAGCCACACTAACTCGAGAGGTTCTTTTAACGTTAACTTGTGCAGTTATGTCTTCTATTATCAACCATTTATTCATAAGTATGACTTGGTCTTTAAGAGAAAATCCCAAGCTAAAACTTTGTACCTGCAGCTTTGTCGAAGGGAGTGATAATCGTAAGTTCAAGAAGTTCAAAGAAATCTTCAGTTTGTCAAGAACAGGTGGGAAGAGCTTTTCTAATAGGAAGCCACCAATCAACCTCTGCCCAACTTCTCTTAATGTAATTTCTGGCAGTTCTTGGAATCCTATTTTCATTTCAGGTAGGTCTGGCAGAGTCGGTGCAAAATGTATTTGAAAAGAAATAGGATGAGCTTTAAGGAGAAACATTCCCCGTAGGGTTGCTTGAAAGGCTTGTCCAGATTTTACATCCAAAGTGATGTTCTTGAGTGTTAGGAAGCCTTCTAAGTTCCAGTGCTTCAGGGCAGTTGCAGTCAAGTTCAACCCTGTTAAGCGTCCTGTGAGAGACTCAAAGTTAGCTTCAAGGGGCCAAAGGCGAACGTTTCCAATGATGTCTGAAATCGGCATCAGTAGTCCAGTGGGGATTACCTTTCCAACCAAAGGTAAAACAGCGATCTTTGAAAGATTAAAAATAACCGCACTTTTCAATGTTAATGTAATCTTTGGTCGATGGGAGTCTGGTATGTTGCATTCGAGTGGTAAAACAAGGCGCTGCTCATTGTCTACAAGTTCCAGGCTGCCACTTATGCTGAGTGTATAACTGGGGATGTCATTGAGATCTTTTACGCGTAAATTCATTGAAGGAGCTATCAGCGAACAGCAAGATCGAAAAAAGACCAAGCTTTTGAGATCTGCACTTCAAGAGCAAACGAATTCAAAGAGTCATACTTGTTCGAGAGGGTAACTTCTGCAAGCTGAACCAACGACGCATCTGTAATGTCTAGACCTAGGCGATTGGCTTCAGGTAATATTTTCAGCCCTGGGATCATCCTTTTTAATGCATCCTTGACCAGCTGATCTAGTCGGGTAGCGTTCACTGGCTTTACAAGAGAAAACACATGACCTGCGGAGGAGTTCTTCAGTTCTAGTTCCAAGTACGTGTATCCTAGTAAAAGAAATCCCCTTAACTTGAAACCTTGAGGGTCTCATAATTACTGTTGCGTTTAAAATTGAGAGAGCTCCAATCCCACCAAGGTCCCAAGACTTACTGCAAACCGCTCTAAATTCATTGATTTCGTACACTGTCATTTTTTCATCAAAGGATATCTTCAGCTTTTCAATAACTAACTCCGGAAGAAACGATTCGAGGATTTGTGGAAATTGCTTGAAATCGCATTGACCAGCATTCCAGTAACCTGCTTAAATGAGACGCGAGGTGCCCTATTTGCAGGTAGACTGACTGTAAGGGTTTGGTTTGGTGTTGAGGGGATGTTCATCTCAAATGGTATGCTAGTATTTCCACCTACCAAAACCATCTCTCCTCTGATGAATGCAGCAAAAGATTTTCCTACGTCGATGTCAATCGAAAGAAATACATTGGCCACATGAAAGAATTCACCGAGTAATTCCCACGAGTATTTCCGAAGGGCTCCTGTGAATGTAGCTTTCCTGAAAGAAAGGTCCTTTGCTAAATAGAACGATGCCTTTTGAAGGGAAAAACCATGCACGCCTGAGAGTTTAGTTCTCACCAGACCGTTCAAATTTTGCTGAAGTTTCGCATTACCATAAAAAGTTCGATGAACATTATTGACAAAGAGCGAAATATTGTTGATGTCTGCAGGTTTGAAAAGCTCAATCAAGGCACCTTGAGACGACGGTGGCCATTCAAGTTGGCAATGCAAGTTCAAATTTCCGAGGATTACGTCTCCACTTATGAGGGTGTGATTTGGTGTGTACATCATTTTTAGGTTTTCTAGATAATAAAATGAGAAGTTCCATTTTGTCTTCGATGGGACCTCTATGCGAAACTCGGATATCTGGAAAGAACCGGTTAAAGTTGCAGGAAACTGTAATGTCAGCTTCCTGAGCATGACATCTGTCAGTATTGTCTTTGTAAAGGAGGGAAATACGCTACTCACTCCTCCAAGTTTCAACAGGTTGCTGAAATGTAATTGCATTTTCTCTCCATCCTGAAGAGATAGCGATAACGACGCCGCTTTTGTTGGAATTTCAATCACGAAGGGAAAAGCGAGGAGGGTTGGATGTCCGATGAGCGCTTGACCAAAAACTTCTCCTTTTATTTCAGCCAAGAATGAACCTGGCGGATTGATGACAGTCACGCTTAACGACGAGTTCTCCAGTTTTGTCGGTAATGATGCTTGATCAAAAATGTTCCAATCTGCAGGCAGCCTAGCAAGGATGATTATTTTGGCTAGCTCCAGCTTTGACTGCAATCTGTATTTTATTTTCAATGAATCAAGGCCAAATAAAGATGATGATAGGTTCATTCGCATAAAGTTAGTGTCTGGTCGACGGTCGTTTCCTTCGTTAACACAAGAAAGAAAAGCTTCGATGCCAATTGACAAATTTCTGTGTTTTTCTGCCTCTAAGGTCAGATGCTGGCCGGTATCCTTCAGCATAACAACTCTTAGCTGTTGTCCACAGATTTCAATGACTGCTCGAAATGAGACTTGCACTTGTGACAATTCGAATGTGGCATTAGTGATAATAATTTTTCCTATAATTGTAAATGGCCTGACCGAGATAGTTGTGACGTTAATTATGGAGATGTTGGAAAATCCAGGAGCCACATGCAAGTTAAAGGTGGGGACTGTGATGGTCTGAGAAATCTCAGTAATTGCCTTCAGGGTGTCTCTAACATCGGCCACAGTAGAAAATAAGGGTGCCAAAGAATTGAAGTCGACAACCACAGTTTTATCTGAGGCGAGGATTTGCAAAGGATCATCCGGGTGTCTCGGAAAGAAAAGTTGAATGGGCAACCCTACGCTTTTTGAACTAGAAACCGCTTGATTCAGTGCAGCGATAAATCCTTTGGCTTGCACTTCAAATGTTTGGTTTGCAAACCCAAGTTGTATAATGAGTTTTGGTCGGACAACTTTAAACTGGAACTTGTTAAAGGCATCCCATCCAGGAATACGAAAACCTATTTGAATTGATGACACGTTTCCTTCATTGAACGATATAAGGAAAGTTTCAATGGAAAAGCCAAAGTTTCCGACTCCAACCAAATGAAAAGGTGGTAGAGAACCATTGATGCCTACCTGATGGGTGAGGCTTCCGGCGAAATCACTAATATCAGGAACCGGGAAGCTCCTGTTGGCAGGCATCTGTATAGTTCCACTTGTGTTCAGAGGCCATGGAAACTGGACGGAGATATTTAGGCGTCCAATCGTTGCGTCAGCATGCTGTACCCTTAAGCTGCCATTCCAGCTGTTTACAAGGTCGATGTTTGCTTTACGCAAGGCCTCCTTCACATCAAGCAGGGACTTAAACTTCTTTCGATAAGTGCAGAAACAACCACCAAGGCACCACACCTGAAGGGAAAGAACAAGCTATTGAAGCATTAAATGACTTATCTTAATTTTTACATAATTATAATGTTGTATCTGTTTGAAAGTGACTGGATGTTTTTGTAGATTCATAATTTCGTTGATTTGCCTTTTAAGTAATTTACGTTTATGTGTTCAACAAGTTTAATGCTAGTAGTTAGTAAAGAAGTAATTCTTTTTAGCCAAAAAAAAATGTTATTTAACTCTATTCCTTTTGCTCATGATCTAATTAATTTAGGGAAACCTACTCCATTAGTTTGCTATTTGGGTGTCCCAAACTCTACACCGTAACAACATATTATCAAACTTAATTTGGTTTTATCAACTGGGTTGATAATGTGAATTGGCCACCGTAAAGAGATTCGGGAGCTGACGTTTCGAGCGTTAGCCCTTCGGATTCGCTCCGACGAAGGACTAACGCTCGAAACGTCAGCTCCCGAATCTCTTTACGGTGGCCAATTCACATTATCAACCCACTTGATAAAACCAAATTATCTTGTAATACTCTCCTCGACGCAGCACCACAGTTTCTTTAGAAACTTACCCCCTTTCCTCTATTATCAAACTTACTTTTACTTTTTCTTCTATTTTTGTTCAATTATTTTAACTTGATGTACATAATATTCTTGACTTGACTTGACTTGACTTAGTGAATAACCCGCTGAAGCATAAGCAGTGTTCGCCCCCATAAGTTTTCGTACTGGGTAAAATACAATATTAATAGGTACTCTCAGTTTTCTGTACTAGTGGAGATGGATTTGTCGGTTATGACGTCGCATGTAGTCAATGAATCCACCATTTTGTACCCTCAGTCAAAAATTCGATAACATTAAAGGGTTTCTCCGAGCCGTTTTTGACATATAAGTACTTAAAGCTAAAATTGATGAAGTTTCAGCAGACCATACTGTTGCTATGGTAACATATAGTGTCACGGAAAAGATAACAACGTGTTACCAATGATTAGGATGTTTTTGATACTGTGATTGTAGTATCTGGTGATAAAGAGTGGTTTTAATGATCCATCAAAACTTACGCCTTGGAAAATGCTGCAAACAGTTTTGAGCCACGTAAACAGCCATAGAAATTCGACATGCAAAAACAGCCACCAATTTTCTAAACAACTTTAGTAACCTGGCTTAAGATCAAACCCATCGAAAGCCAAAACTTACTAACTTGGACCTTGGAGGCACTGTACTTGTCAAGGAAAACCGTTTCATTGGATTCCAGTGGCCTGAAAAGCCTGTTACAGTTGTTGCATCATACATAACTATGATGAAAAACAACATTAAGAGGGAAAACTATGCTTTGAAACAAAACTGCAAAAGTTGCAAACCATCGTCCATGTGTAGAACTGCTGAAATCTTAAAACATTTGAAGATGTCTTTGAAAGAACAAATATCTGAGGAATCCAAGAAAGCTGTTCGCAGCTGTACTTGCTGGACAAATTGGGGTGACCAAAATAGTTTTTTAAGGTGTAATTATGACAAGAGCGTTTCTTGCAGAGATCCATTCACCCCAGTTTTTCAAAAAATGTGAAAGTGGGTGCTGGCGTCAGAGCTTGCAGGAAATACTAATAATACGATTTGAAATAAACAGTATGATGTAGCTTTTAAAAGAGAATTACGATTTTTCCAGCTAGTTAAGTTTTAAAGGGCTTCTATGATACAACAACAGAGCCCCAAAATATTTTTCTTGAGTTAAGAAAAGAACGTATAACAATTGCTAGAACTTGGTTTAAGAGATCCTGGAAATTTAAAAATGAAAATGAGACATTTTAATAACATGAATTTGCGAACTTACCGAAACTTGAGCCGTCACGCAATTATTATTATTATTATTATTATTATTATTATTATTATTATTATTATTATTATTATTATTGTTATTATTATTGTTGTTGTCGTTGTCATTGTCATTGCCATTGCCATTGCCATTGCCATTGCCATTGCCACTGCCACTGCCACTGCCACTGCCACTGTCACTGTCACAGTCACAGTCACAGTCACTGTCACTGTCACTGTCACTGTCACTGTCACAGTCATTGTCATTGTCATTGTCATTGTCATAGTCATAGTCATAGTCATAGTCATAGTCATAGTCATAGTCATAGTCATAGTCATTGTCATTGTCATTGTCATTGTCATTGTCATAGTCATAGTCATAGTCATAGTCATTGTCATTGTCATTGTCATAGTCATTGTCATTGTCATTGTCATTGTCTTAGTCATAGTCATAGTCATAGTCATTGTCATAGTCATAGTCATAGTCATTGTCATTGTCATAGTCATTGTCATTGTCATAGTCATAGTCATTGTCATAGTCATAGTCATAGTCATAGTCATAGTCATAGTCATAGTCATAGTCATAGTCATAGTCATTGTCATTGTCATTGTCATTGTCATAGTCATAGTCATAGTCATAGTCATTGTCATTGTCATTGTCATAGTCATTGTCATTGTCATTGTCATTGTCATTGTCTTAGTCATAGTCATAGTCATAGTCATAGTCATTGTCATAGTCATAGTCATAGTCATTGTCATTGTCATAGTCATTGTCATTGTTATAGTCATAGTCATTGTCATTGTCATTGTCATAGTCATAGTCATAGTCATAGTCATAGTCATAGTCACAGTCATAGTCATAGTCATTGTCATTGTCATTGTCATTGTCATTGTCATAGTCATAGTCATTGTCATAGTCATAGTCATAGTCATAGTCATTGTCATTGTCATTGTCATAGTCATAGTCATAGTCATAGTCATTGTCATTGTCATTGTCATTGTCATTGTCATTGTCATTGTCATAGTCATAGTCATTGTCATAGTCATAGTCATAGTCATAGTCATAGTCATAGTCATAGTCATAGTCATAGTCATAGTCATTGTCATAGTCATAGTCATTGTCATAGTCATAGTCATAGTCATTGTCATTGTCATTGTCATTGTCTTAGTCATAGTCATAGTCATAGTCATAGTCATAGTCATTGTCATAGTCATAGTCATAGTCATTGTCATTGTCATAGTCATTGTCATTGTTATAGTCATAGTCATTGTCATTGTCATTGTCATTGTCATTGTCATAGTCATAGTCATAGTCATAGTCATAGTCATAGTCATAGTCATAGTCACAGTCATAGTCATTGTCATTGTCATAGTCATAGTCATAGTCATAGTCATAGTCATAGTCACAGTCATAGTCATAGTCATAGTCATTGTCATTGTCATAGTCATAGTCATAGTCATAGTCATAGTCATAGTCATAGTCATTGTCATAGTCATAGTCATAGTCATTGTCATAGTCATTGTCATTGTCATTGTCATAGTCATAGTCATAGTCATAGTCATAGTCATAGTCACAGTCATAGTCATTGTCATTGTCATTGTCATAGTCATAGTCATAGTCATAGTCATTGTCATAGTCATAGTCATAGTCACAGTCATAGTCATAGTCATAGTCATTGTCATTGTCATAGTCATAGTCATAGTCATAGTCATAGTCATAGTCATAGTCACAGTCATAGTCATAGTCATTGTCATTG
>JAHPZR010044381.1:5000-12500 GCA_019787425.1 Platygyra sinensis
AACTGTACTTGAAAATGAGGACTGTTATGTTGATGCCCATTCTCTAATACTGAATTTAAACACAAGTAATTATTATACACTATAGCTTTCAAACTTACATTTAGTCGTTTATCTACTTTACACCTCTTAATTTGCTTTACCTTTTTACTTTTGTGTTTGATTAACTATTAATGTGTGTGTATGTTTATTTATTTAGTAGCTGTTTTTAAATCACTTTTTGCTCGGTTAATATGACTGTAATTAGTACAACCCGCCTAGATTAGCTATGCTACAAGCGGGTTTGTAGATATTTAAGACGGAATCCGCCAGACGTTGGAGTAACAAGTGGACAAAAATCTTGTACCAAGATTATTTACATTGTATTGCAAACTTCTGTAGGGCTCTTTTAAATATCTTCTCAAAACAATTCATTTCTAGCAACACCAAACGTCGAAAACGAATGTTGAACTTCGTATGAAACGCTTAAAAGTTTTGGTGAAATGAAACTGATGATCGAATTTTGCCTGTGTTTCCACAAAATCACTGAACTTTGAAATTTATTTTCTCTCGTTCCCGTGGGAAATTATTTTTCGGAGTTATTTCAGGCAATTACTTATGTATTTAGCTTTAAAAAAAATGTAAAAATGACTGTAAAATATTTAAAATTACTCTAGTACAGATTTTTGTCCACTAAAAGCTGAAATTGCTCCATCTTCCATCGGATTTCGTCTTAAATTCTTCATTTGTTTTAACTTACATTAATTAATTGAATTGAATAATTGAATTGAATTAATTGAATAAATTGAATTGAATTGAATTGACTAAACTTAAAGAGTCTTTGATAACGTTTTTAATGACAACGTTTACAAACAATTTTTTCAGGGAAAATTGATTTACCATCAGACCATGACCCCTTATTGGTTGGAGACGCATGCGTCCTACATTGACAGTTCTCGTACAATAACCGCTCACCAACTTACATTCAACGCTGGCTCAATAGCAGACGCCGCTCTTCTTAAGGTTCCCATGATTCCCTCTGGCGTCTGTAAAGATTCAACTCCGCGACCGTAGAAATCACAGTTGCAAATGACGTCAAAATTGGACAAGCACATGACAGCGATATCAGATATGGCGTGTCAGACGGTATCAGATTTATCGGGTTTTTCACAACTGACAAGCTGAATTATGGCGATCATTCTCCATGTTAATGGAATAGAAGGCTTGTCTGGCTCTACTTTAACCCAGAAACGATACGAACCGAGAACTCCTAAACCCAGCGACTCTTTTTACCCGGCCAGTTTGTCTTCACTCTCAAGCTGGATGAACACTGGGCTCGTGCTACCTTGCGCATGACGGAGGCTTCGTGAGGACCGCTCGCTACGACAACCGACTGATGTTCAGCAAGGGACTCTCCCTTGAAGTCTACAAAGGAGGTGATAAAGGAGAGAAAGTTGGAATCAGGTATATCAAGGTCGCCATTAAGCGAGACGCTTAGGAGGAGAAATTATGAGACGAAGCACATGCAACTAATATAATCGGCACCACTAGAATTGTCGGGAATTCACAAGGAAACGATCATGAACAGTAGGAAATCACAACATAAGTAATATTAGGAGGTGATTAATTGGGGGATGATTATTATATATTGATGGAAATTTTAGTGAAATGATGAAAAGTGTTGCTGCTGGCTGATTAATAAATAATAAACACGGGACTTGGAGAAAGAAGTTTGTTATATATGATCGCTGCGCTACATCCTAAGCCGTCCTAACGCTTGCTACCGCCGGCTTAGGGCCTAAGCCGTTGTAAGTCTTCACTACCGCCGCGGGCGCCTTGTCTGGGTAAATTAGAACAGCTCTTTTTCTCGTTATAGAGTTATAAAGTTATAAAGCAGTGGATATGTTGCACTTTGTATCAGAAATTCTATTTATTGCTAAAAACCACGCTGCTAGCTGTATATTCTGCTGTGAGGTGAGACGGTTAGCGTCAGTAAAAATAAAATATAACACAAGGGAGGCTCGGTAGATTTACAGGTTACTCGTTGTATACTTTAAGAATTATAGGGTAATGGCCAAGAAAGGCCATCCCCTCTGCACCACAAGACCCAAAACAATCTCACTACAGTTGAATCTGCGATATAAATTGCAGGCAATTCCGTTTTGAAGTTCGTTCGAGTATGCAAAACAAGGTATCAATAAACATCCGCCAAGAATTAGTCGCGAATTTGAAATTAATTGATTATTCTAGGTTTCAATGAAATGGCATAAAGATTTCATGCCCAAATGTGTATTTAGCAATCGTAAACCCTGATAATCGGTTTGTACGTGGCATTTAATATAATTTAGCAGACTACCAGCTAGAAAACGCTTCCGCCAATGTTTAACTACTTAACTAAACGGACGGAAACTCGACGATGTTACAGAGATTTAGAGCATCACCCTCTTGTGAAGGGCAAAAATCCCAATTTCACCATCTGCCTATTAGACACGTGCAGTCAGCGAAAGTGAGCATTTGATGTTGAGTGTGAACGAATGAATTATTTTCTGGTTTTCTGATAAATGTATTGAAGGATTCACAGACAAAACAGGGGCAGAATGAACAGCAGTCTGACGTTTGCCTTCGAATTTCTATTGTCTCAGACACGTTCGTTGTTCACCTTGACCGAAGCATAATTTCTCCTTACAACATTAAGGCAATGTCAAGCGGACAAATTGCAATAATGTTAAAACAAGAGAACATAGGAAATGTATTGAAATCAGTTAAGAGAACTTTATATTGTGAGTGAATTAAAGATGTCCACCGCCGTTTTGGCGGCGTAACTATATTTGTCCACCCCCACCTCTCTATCCAGGTAGACTATACTTTTCCTGTGGTCGACATCACAAATCCTATGGAGCATAAACTTTCCGCCTTTGAAAAAATGCTGAACTCCAATGCATTTTACCGGAAGCCTTTTCCTGTGACGTTATTCTTTAACGTCATGATCATTTCTCCTGTCTCACGTGGCTCCTCTTAAAACTGACCCAACACAAAGTTTATCATGTACGTTCGTCATTCGAAATCTAACGCAATCTTGATTAAAGTTCCCAAATCCTGATCATCTTAGTTCACTTAGTTCAGTTCTGGCCCTCTGTCTGACACGCAATTCTACGCTCTCTCGATATGGACACTCTCCCGAGACCGTGGCGTTGCGAGACAGAGAGCAACCTCGTTCCCAGGGTCTCTCTTCTAAATTAACTTTTTCGATGTGTGTAAGTAAACGCTCATTATATGGTTTCCTGCGGTTTAAAAGAAATTTTCATAAACCGTAAAAGCTCGTTTTACCTCCGTTTAATCCGCAGACTGAGACGGAAATTATCTAGAATTGATATGCATCACGCACTTCACTCAGTTTAGCCTGTGTTCCTTATATAAGCAGTGTTAGAGAATTAAGCCAGCACCGTAGTTTGCAAACTTCTTCTTACTTCAACACCTCGAAGACTACTTCTTACACTATAACGGAGTTATCGCATTGTGAAATGAAGTTCTCTGCCAGAGCGGTTTTCATTGCCGGAGTTGGTGCCATCTTGCAGTTGACGTATGTGTTTTGCGCGGTAAGTAAAGAATTTGTGTAGACGGCAACAGAAAATCTAGCTTCTCTTGGTTTTGGTAATCGCGTGAATGCGAGTGCAATTAAGGATTTACACTACGAGTGATATTTTGAATTAAAATTCTGGCAAACTGCACTCCGGCGCCTATAAAGGCTTGTACAATTTGAAAGAATTTTCAAATATCACCTCGTAGTTAAGAGACCCTGATCGAGCTTTCATTCAATTACTTATTTATTATATGACCGAGAACATTACGAACGCAAGGCCTTTAAGTTGCATTGCAATGCAAATTCAAAATTACGATAAATTTGCCAGTTCTCAGCCAATCACGATAAAGCAGAATTCTCAGTTATCCAATAAAAGCAATTACAATTTTGAAATTAAATCAATGATGTTTTCCACTTACAATCTGCTCTCATTCGGAGTGGTAAATGTAGCTGCTCTTCAGAAACTTACCTGGGGTTAATTCTATTTAGCGGCTGTTCGCAACCTCCATATTACTGCCGGATACAGTAACCCGCTGAAGAGCAAACTTCTTCTCCACAAGATTTTACGCGGTATTGTCCACTACCAAGGCGAACGTACATGATAAACTTTGTGTTGGGTCAGTTTTAAGAGGAGCCACGTGAGACAGGAGAAATGATCATGACGTTAAAGAATAACGTCACAGGAAAAGGCTTCCGGTAAAATGCATTGGAGTTCAGCATTTTTTCAAAGGCGGAAAGTTTATGCTCCATAGGATTTGTGATGTCGACCACAGGAAAAGTATAGTCTACCTGGATAGAGAGGTGGGGGTGGACAAATATAGTTACGCCGCCAAAACGGCGGTGGACATCTTTAATTCACTCACAATATAAAGTTCTCTTAACTGATTTCAATACATTTCCTATGTTCTCTTGTTTTAACATTATTGCAATTTGTCCGCTTGACATTGCCTTAATGTTGTAAGGAGAAATTATGCTTCGGTCAAGGTGAACAACGAACGTGTCTGAGACAATAGAAATTCGAAGGCAAACGTCAGACTGCTGTTCATTCTGCCCCTGTTTTGTCTGTGAATCCTTCAATACATTTATCAGAAAACCAGAAAATAATTCATTCGTTCACACTCAACATCAAATGCTCACTTTCGCTGACTGCACGTGTCTAATAGGCAGATGGTGAAATTGGGATTTTTGCCCTTCACAAGAGGGTGATGCTCTAAATCTCTGTAACATCGTCGAGTTTCCGTCCGTTTAGTTAAGTAGTTAAACATTGGCGGAAGCGTTTTCTAGCTGGTAGTCTGCTAAATTATATTAAATGCCACGTACAAACCGATTATCAGGGTTTACGATTGCTAAATACACATTTGGGCATGAAATCTTTATGCCATTTCATTGAAACCTAGAATAATCAATTAATTTCAAATTCGCGACTAATTCTTGGCGGATGTTTATTGATACCTTGTTTTGCATACTCGAACGAACTTCAAAACGGAATTGCCTGCAATTTATATCGCAGATTCAACTGTAGTGAGATTGTTTTGGGTCTTGTGGTGCAGAGGGGATGGCCTTTCTTGGCCATTACCCTATAATTCTTAAAGTATACAACGAGTAACCTGTAAATCTACCGAGCCTCCCTTGTGTTATATTTTATTTTTACTGACGCTAACCGTCTCACCTCACAGCAGAATATACAGCTAGCAGCGTGGTTTTTAGCAATAAATAGAATTTCTGATACAAAGTGCAACATATCCACTGCTTTATAACTTTATAACTCTATAACGAGAAAAAGAGCTGTTCTAATTTACCCAGACAAGGCGCCCGCGGCGGTAGTGAAGACTTACAACGGCTTAGGCCTAAGCCGGCGGTAGCAAGCGTTAGGACGGCTTAGGATGTAGCGCAGCGATCATATATAACAAACTTCTTTCTCCAAGTCCCGTGTTTATTATTTATTAATCAGCCAGCAGCAACACTTTTCATCATTTCACTAAAATTTCCATCAATATATAATAATCATCCCCCAATTAATCACCTCCTAATATTACTTATGTTGTGATTTCCTACTGTTCATGATCGTTTCCTTGTTGAATTCCCGACAATTCTAGTGGTGCCGATTATATTAGTTGCATGTGCTTCGTCTCATAATTTCTCCTCCTAAGCGTCTCGCTTAATGGCGACCTTGATATACCTGATTCCAACTTTCTCTCCTTTATCACCTCCTTTGTAGACTTCAAGGGAGAGTCCCTTGCTGAACATCAGTCGGTTGTCGTAGCGAGCGGTCCTCACGAAGCCTCCGTCATGCGCAAGGTAGCACGAGCCCCAGTGTTCATCCAGCTTGAGAGTGAAGACAAACTGGCCGGGGTAAAAAGAGTCGCTGGGTTTAGGAGTTCTCGGTTCGTATCGTTTCTGGTTAAAGTAGAGCCAGACAAGCCTTCTATTCCATAACATGGAGAATGATCGCCATAATTCAGCTTGTCAGTTGTGAAAAACCCGATAAATCTGATACCGTCTGACACGCCATATCTGATATCGCTGTCATGTGCTTGTCCAATTTTGACGTCATTTGCAACTGTGATTTCTACGGTCAGCGGAGTTGAATCTTTACAGACGCCAGAGGGAATCATGGGAACCTTAAGAAGAGCGGCGTCTGCTATTGAGCCAGCGTTGAATGTAAGTTGGTGAGCGGTTATTGTACGAGAACTGTCAATGTAGGACGCATGCGTCTCCAACCAATAAGGGGTCATGGTCTGATGGTAAATCAATTTTCCCTGAAAAAATTGTTTGTAAACGTTGTCATTAAAAACGTTATCAAAGACTCTTTAAGTTTAGTCAATTCAATTCAATTCAATTTATTCAATTAATTCAATTCAATTATTCAATTCAATTAATTAATGTAAGTTAAAACAAATGAAGAATTTAAGACGAAATCCGATGGAAGATGGAGCAATTTCAGCTTTTAGTGGACAAAAATCTGTACTAGAGTAATTTTAAATATTTTACAGTCATTTTTACATTTTTTTTAAAGCTAAATACATAAGTAATTGCCTGAAATAACTCCGAAAAATAATTTCCCACGGGAACGAGAGAAAATAAATTTCAAAGTTCAGTGATTTTGTGGAAACACAGGCAAAATTCGATCATCAGTTTCATTTCACCAAAACTTTTAAGCGTTTCATACGAAGTTCAACATTCGTTTTCGACGTTTGGTGTTGCTAGAAATGAATTGTTTTGAGAAGATATTTAAAAGAGCCCTACAGAAGTTTGCAATACAATGTAAATAATCTTGGTACAAGATTTTTGTCCACTTGTTACTCCAACGTCTGGCGGATTCCGTCTTAAATATCTACAAACCCGCTTGTAGCATAGCTAATCTAGGCGGGTTGTACTAATTACAGTCATATTAACCGAGCAAAAAGTGATTTAAAAACAGCTACTAAATAAATAAACATACACACACATTAATAGTTAATCAAACACAAAAGTAAAAAGGTAAAGCAAATTAAGAGGTGTAAAGTAGATAAACGACTAAATGTAAGTTTGAAAGCTATAGTGTATAATAATTACTTGTGTTTAAATTCAGTATTAGAGAATGGGCATCAACATAACAGTCCTCATTTTCAAGTACAGTTAGAAGCAGCTTATGAATTTTTCTTTTATACATAATACAGCGAATAACTCGCAAGTAGTTCTCCGTAGAATCATTAGCTTCCAAGGAAACCACGTGACTCACCTGTACGTTACAGGAGTCTGCTGAACATGCTGACTGCGCATGCACACAACAGGAAAGAGCGACCTAAACATCAAGAAAGTAAACAATCAGTCATTGAATACTGAGAGGGGGTACTCTACGAAAATTTGGTTGGGGTGTTTGACCCGCTTCTTGAAACCCTCACGCTTAGTTTCTGCCCAAAAGATGCCATTTTATTTAAACTATTTGAGTCTTAACCCAGAAA
>JAHPZR010044382.1:0-17432 GCA_019787425.1 Platygyra sinensis
ACTCACGATTGACACACTCAATTGCAGTAGATTGATACTTGACTGCCACTTACTCGATTGACACTTCATCAACAACTCATGTTGATCCTTTTAACTTGATCAAAACTCCATTAACATCTCTGTCAACAGTCAGTTGAGAGTCAACTAATCTTCGATCAACACATGTGACTTGGTCGCCAACTGCCAAACTCTCAACCAACTGTTGATCAAGTGTCGATTAAGTGTCAACCGAGTATCAATCAGGATGGCGATTGAGTAACGACTGAGATGTTAATTGAGGGCATCAATCAAAAGTATCGATTGACACTCAACTGCGGATAACTTTAAAACACATCCTCAATATCACCAGATATCATTTCTAAATATCCCATATATATTCCATTATTTTTCGCTAAGATATCCTTTAACCTGTTTTTTTTTTCACCTAAATATCCTGTATCCTAGAAACTACCCCTTCTGGGACCTTAGCTGAACTAGTCAAGAGAGCTTTGGTTGAGCTCTTGGTTGATGCACCTGATAGTTTCCAATAAATTGTAAAATAGTTATCCAATACTTGGGATGACCTGCAAAGGCAGGCTGGACTAGCAAACACAATACACTGCAAGTGTTGGCGGATCATGTGTACTTAAGGCACCTGTCGACGGAGTATCGGTCGATACTCTCAGCCGAACTCTCGGCCGATATGGCGGCCAACAGTCGGTCGATATGTCGGCTGACTGTCGACATCGACCAACACGCATGTCGGCCGACACTCGGCCGATACTTCACCGCCACTCGGCCGCCACTTGGTCAATACTTTACTGACCTTAGCCAACACTACGCTCATTTACTCAGCTCTTGCTACTGAGTTAATTTATCTTTTCTTATCTTTTTTTAGCCTTTACTCCGGCAACATTCATGTCTTTTTTCCAGCTATGTTTTTTCCTCGTCATCGCTTTTATTTACGACCCTTGTTACTTTCAGAAGCACTGCACTCTCTTCCTGCCACATGGATGGGTTTTTCAGTTCTAGAGCCTGTGATATTTCACAACTCTTCTTGGTATAAGCAATACCTTCCCTTGTTGCAGAGTGCGTTTTATCAGAGTACAAAACACAGAAAAAGGGCTCAAGAAATGTGGCAAACACCCACTTGCGACTCGCTTTTTTACATTTCTTTCCTGTTCTCAAATGCACGTCGTGCTTTATCACAGTGTGATACATGCCTTAGGCTTCTTGATTTGTTAATTATCATACGTAATTTACCTGAATATTGTTCATTGGAAAATAAATATGCTATAGAACCTGGGTCTCTATCTTTGGTTGGGTGGGCTTGTTGAGGGTAGGCTCACCACTTTCGGAGGGCCTGTTATTTTTGGGGGCCACTACCTTCACGATTTTATTGCGGCCACAATTTTTTGGCGATACTTTCGGGAGGGGGGGGATCTTTTCTTTCACAAGTTTACGGTAGATGTTTAACAGTTGCTACTTCAGCTGTCAACTGCGATTGCTTTTTCAGCATTGATTTGTTAAGCGATAGCCTCTTCTTTCGCGTCACCTGTTGGTAAGGAGATGGCTGCTATTTCAGCAAAACAACGGTTAACAATACTCTGATATTACCGACAGGTCACCGATACATCACTGACACTCGGCCGATACACCAGTGACTGTCGATCACAACATATTGGCTGAGGTGTCGGTCGAATGTTGACCGACATATCAACCGACGGTTTACTAACTCGAACAACATGTCAACCGACACTCGGCCGAGTCTCGGCCGACATGTTCATCAAGTATCAGTTGATATATCGGCCGACTGTCAGTCCCCATATCGGCCGAGAGTATCAACCGATATTCGGTCCACAGATGCCTTAAGTACACCTGATCCATGTTGGCTATACAGTGCAGGTCGAAGATATTGGGCCCAAAATACGCGCATAAAATGCGCCTGCGTGTCAAACACGCACGCGTCTGCGTCTTTGACACGCGCATGAGATACGCGCAGAAAGCAAATTCATTAGTATTTATGAGTTAGCCTATTGTTCGCCTATTGTAGTTAATTTGTTGTTAGTTTTGATGGCTGTTTGCGAAATCTTCAAAACAATCGGTCATCACACATGACGCATCGCTTGCCTTTAATTAAACCTGAACAAACAAACAATTCGCTTGCAAAAACTCTTCATGTCTGGCGCGTCAAAATGAATTTCGTTTCAAATAAAGAGCTTATATAATAAACAACAGAACATTTTCCCATTTCAAGCGCTCTCTTGCGCCTTACAGAACCAGAGATACGAAAGTTCAAAACTTCCCATCGCGAAATCTTCAAAGGGTTATCACACATGTCGACGCGTCTCTTTAACAATTCGCTCGCAAAAACTGAATCTCGACTACAGCTTCAATAGGCCCTTTGCAGCTAAGCCATCACGTGACCTACTTTTCATAAAATTATGGGCTGCAACTTTAAGAATGCCAGAAATGGAAAGAGCATGTCGAAAACATCAAAATGGCCAAGTTTGAAGCCCCTGGCATTAAAGAATGAGATTTTATGAGGGTTTGAATTTTAAAAAAATTAAGAAGATTCGTATGGAAAAAGTTGCTGGAGAGCAAGGCCTTACTCTCCAGCAACTATTTCCATAGATGTACTCTAAATTTTCCAAAAGTTCAAACTGACGTACAAACTTACTCTTTAATACTAGGGACCTCAAACTTTGCCATTTTGGTATTTTCGATGTGCTCGTTCCATTTCTGGCATTCTTTAAGTTATAGCCCTCAATAAAAAAGATTTTTAGGAAAATGATGGTCACGTGACCCCAGCTGCAAAGGGCCGAAAGTTTCGTGGCTTCCAGTGGCAGCATTAAATTACACATGTCAAGTTAATTTCTGTTACATTTAGGCATGTTCCGCGAGAAAATTTGTTTTAAGCTACAAATGAAACTTCTCTGCATTCGTATAAAAGCTAGACGGATCCCAGACGAAACTACTGTGTTGACTCTTATTGTTGACTTTTGATAAACAGGCTGGCCAATCACAATCTTTGGTTCCCACGGCTAAAATATCACGGTGAATCATAGTGGGTGAATCATCGTGAATGAAGAAGAAAGGTTTTCCTCTGAATTTATATATTTTTTTCTTCATGTGCTTTGATAGCAGGAAAATGAACGATAGAAACGGAAGGTTTGACACGATTTACACTGGGAAACAAAACGAACATTAGACACGTTGTAAACGCTGAATTAAACTCTGCGCAGTTTGGGATTGAAAATGTAACGCCGTGCACGAGAATTTCAGAGAGTTGTGTAAATTTTGTTCTTTGTTCCTCGCTAAACCGGAAAAGAGAGAAGATTCAAACAGCAACACCACAAGCCGTTATAACAGAGAATCGGTGGCTAGGATTGTTTTCGTTCACATTCAGTCCATAACAAAAACATTTGGGCCGCCACGAAGCTCTTCGGAACGTCTCACAGGATTGGTTGAGAGAATGATATACAAACAATGGTAACAATGGACCCTAGCCCTAAAACAATAGAGCCTCATGCCAACAAGATCCAATGAAATTAGAGGTGCTAGAGAGCTTCGTGACAACAGAAACATTTGAGTAAAAGTCGGGCATTTGTCAATGATTAGCGACTGTACACCAACAACGTGCGAATCGGCTGTTTGTTTCTCGGCGGATATATGTTTTAGCGGTGTCTGTAGGAAGTGCCTTTTGTCTTGCTTTTTGTTGTGCAGAAGAATGCCACACAAAGCACAGTTATGAGAGTGAATAACAAAAGGAAATACGCGCATCAAATGCGCGCATATGCGCACAAACGCGTGTTTCGGCACGCGTTTTTGGACACGCGTTTGCGCAAAAATTGTGCGTGCGTTTTGCGTGTGCGTAGGCCGCTTATCTCTGACCTGTACTGTAAATATTATACAGTTCATGTTGCTTCATGCCCTAAATTGGTTACTAGTAAAGGTTTTCACTAGTAATTTAATTGTTGAAACATTTAAAAGTAGCAGGAAGTGAACATGAAATGACATAAACTAAAACTAGATAAACTAATATTTAACAAATTATTCGCCGAAGGCGAAGTGAATCACGACGAATATTCCCCGAGACGAAGTCGAGGGGAATATTCGCTGTGATTCACTGAGCCTGAGGCGAATAATTGTTTTAGTATAATTTTCAGAGGTGAATATCAAGAAATGCAAAATAACAAAGAAAACATAGAAATAACAAACATAAAGGTTGGTTTGCAAGCAAGTAAACCGATTTAATACATCGTTTGCGAATCAACTTACAGACAAATTAGGCATTAAAACGGAAGAATAAAACGAACACTACGGAAACGAAAATCATCTAGTACCTCTTTCTGTCCATTAGTGACATATCGAAAATTGTGCTTGTCATCATGGAATGAGTAGCGCTGGTGTGAAGAGGATTAAATTCCTGTGACTCGATCTGGCACCGTTTGTCAAGGCCGCGTGAAATGCGAAACCACTGTGTTTACGATCTCTCAATGACTTGAACATCACTTCTTAGAGACATTTTTCGTCCCAATGCTTTGGTAATCATCTTCAGAAATTCCCAGTGTTTTGAATATCCAGATTGAAAGTGATTTCTTCCTAATGAACAACAATTTCATTCAGCAATTTTCCGCCATGTTTACTTGCCTGAATGACAAAGGTGGCGTGGCTTAGTAACCTAGCCATGAAATGCTATATTCACCGCGCTACGCGGTGAATATAGCGTCATAAGCCGAGCTTCTCGGCCAATCAAAATGCTCGATTCTTATATTCACCTCTGGAAATTATACTAAATGGTATTATTATTTATTGGTTCATTAAAAAGTAAAGTTTGAATCTGGTTTTCTTTGAGAGAGGGAGAAAATTTCCTACTTTGTGTAATGTAATGTAACCCATCTAAGAGATAAACTGAAAGCAGACATGAAATCCCCCAGCCATCTCCTCCACCTTTCCCTGATAAGTTTACGGCTCTATCAATTCCAAGCCTCCAACCCCCTCCCCCCACCCCTCTTACCCCAGCTGGACATTTCATTTCACGTGTTGTTTTCAGAAGGTGGGAAATGCCCCACTTTGAAGCAGCTGGTGCATACAAAATCTATTTTTTATCAAAGAAGTTTCTCACCATAGCCTCCGACCCATGGAGCTCCCAAGGCAGTTGGAAACCGTTATATGCCCGAACGTGATAGTCCACTGAGCTTACACCATTTTGGCAGAACTGAACTGAACTAACATGTACAGAAATTCACGAGATTGTTCATCACCCTACATCATCTCGGTGCGTGATCTCAAGCTCATCGATTGCCCCGAGCGGGATTGGAAACTAGTGACGAAAAAGTTTCACCGCTGGCTTTTTCCGCGGGAAATTTTCAAATAGGGCGGACTTGTTTTTCCTGTACGGACTAGCTAACGTGAATTCTTCTGGGGTTGTTTTCTTTCTTTTGTCCACTTTCGGTTCCCCAGATTTCATTTACGCCGATTTTTCAGTGCTCTAAAGTTACGTTGGTGGCGTTTTCCTTAAAAATTGACCTCATATCTACCGCCAGCGGACTTGTGCTTGTCGTTTTCCTGTGGTTTTCCGATTTGGGCACGATTCCTGCCGCGTGATGGTTTAGGATCAAACACCAAGCGATATCACGATTACGAAGAAGAGGAAGAAGAAAAAGTTGAAAAGGATAAAGCTAATACCAAGAAAAAGGAGGTAAGTTTGAAGAAGAAAGCAACTGAATGTAGATTGAATGAGTACACTGGTCCTTTTTCGTAATAGCTTAATGAATTGTGAAGCTTGTATTTCAAAGGCACGCGAACTCTGTGCAAGCGACTTGTTTTAAACATTGAAATCTGATGTAACAAAGAAGCCTCTTGGTTCACGTCGACCTTTGCTGTATTTTTTGGACCACTGTTCAAACTCTGTGGGCTTTCCTGTTGTTGAATAACTACAGTGTGATAATTTTGTCAGTTTCAAGTCTGCCCATTCCCCCGGGGCATTTGATGGCAATATAGATAAAAAATAGATTTTGTATGCACCAGCTGCTTCAAAGTGGGGCATTTCCCACCTTCTGAACACAACACGTGAAATGAAATGTCCAGCTGGGTAAGAGGGGTGGGGGGGAGGGGTTGGAGGCTTGGAATTGATAGAGCCGTAAACTTATCAGGGAAAGGTGGAGGAGATGGCTGGGGGATTTCATGTCTGCTTTCAGTTTATCTCTTAGATGGGTTACATTAACCGCCTAGCGCGGTGAATATAGCATTTCATGGCTAGGTTACTAAGCCACGCCACCTTTGTCATTCAGGCAAGTAAACATGGCGGAAAATTGCTGAATGAAATTGTTGTTCATTAGGAAGAAATCACTTTCAATCCGGATATTCAAAACACTGGGAATTTCTGAAGATGATTACCAAAGCATTGGGACGAAAAATGTCTCTAAGAAGTGATGTTCAAGTCATTGAGAGATCGTAAACACAGTGGTTTCGCATTTCACGCGGCCTTGACAAACGGTGCCAGATCGAGTCACAGGAATTTAATCCTCTTCACACCAGCGCTACTCATTCCATGATGACAAGCACAATTTTCGATATGTCACTAATGGACAGAAAGAGGTACTAGATGATTTTCGTTTCCGTAGTGTTCGTTTTATTCTTCCGTTTTAATGCCTAATTTGTCTGTAAGTTGATTCGCAAACGATGTATTAAATCGGTTTACTTGCTTGCAAACCAACCTTTATGTTTGTTATTTCTATGTTTTCTTTGTTATTTGCATTTCTTGATATTCACCTCTGAAAATTATACTAAAACAATTATTCGCCTTGTCATTTCATGTTCACTTCCTGCTACTTTTAAATGTTTCAACAATTAAATTACTAGTGAAAATCTATACTAGTAACCAATTTAGGGCATGAAGCAACATGAACTGTATAATATTTACAGTACAGGTCAGAGATAAGCGGCCTACGCACACGCAAAACGCACGCACAATTTTTGCGCAAACGCGTGTCCAAAAACGCGTGCCGAAACACGCGTTTGCGCGCATATGCGCGCATTTGATGCGCGTATTTCCTTTTGTTATTCACTCTCATAACTGTGCTTTGTGTGGCATTCTTCTGCACAACAAAAAGCAAGACAAAAGGCACTTCCTACAGACACTGCTAAAACATATATCCGCCGAGAAACAAACAGCCGATTCGCACGTTGTTGGTGTACAGTCGCTAATCATTGACAAATGCCCGACTTTTACTCAAATGTTTCTGTTGTCACGAAGCTCTCTAGCACCTCTAATTTCATTGGATCTTGTTGGCACGAGGCTCTATTGTTTTAGGGCTAGGGTCCATTGTTACCATTGTTTGTATATCATTCTCTCAACCAATCCTGTGAGACGTTCCGAAGAGCTTCGTGGCGGCCCAAATGTTTTTGTTATGGACTGAATGTGAACGAAAACAATCCTAGCCACCGATTCTCTGTTATAACGGCTTGTGGTGTTGCTGTTTGAATCTTCTCTCTTTTTCCGGGTTAGCGAGGAACAAAGAACAAAATTTACACAACTCCCTGAAATTCTCGTGCACGGCGTTACATTTTCAATCCCAAACTGCGCAGAGTTTAATTCAGCGTTACAACGTGTCTAATGTTCGTTTTGTTTCCCAGTGTAAATCGTGTCAAACCTTCCGTTTCTATCGTTCATTTTCCTGCTATCAAAGCACATGAAGAAAAAAAAATATAAATTCAGAGGAAAACCTTTCTTCTTCATTCACGGTGATTCACCCACTATGATTCACCGTGATATTTTAGCTGTGGGAACCAAAGATTGTGATTGGCCAGCCTGTTTATCAAAAGTCAACAATAAGAGTCAACACAGTAGTTTCGTCTGGGATCCGTGTAGCTTTTATACGAATGCAGAGAAGTTTCATTTGTAGCTTAAAACAAATTTTCTCGCGGAACATGCCTAAATGTAACAGAAATTAACTTGACATGTGTAATTTAATGCTGCCACTGGAAGCCACGAAACTTTTGGCTGTGAGTTCAAGCTTCTCATGGCTCTCAAAGCACTGGCTCGTCACGCAATAAATTTAGGAAGAGCAGCATGGTTCTGGTCCCAAAGAAACATCCTCCATTCTGACAAGTACCATTCTCAAGCGTGGTTAATTTTGATACGTAAAACAAAGTCGCACTAAAACTGCACCTTAACTGTGCATCAATTGAAGCTGTAGTCGAGATTCAGTTTTTGCGAGCGAATTGTTAAAGAGACGCGTCGACATGTGTGATAACCCTTTGAAGATTTCGCGATGGGAAGTTTTGAATTTTCGTATCTCTGGTTCTGTAAGGTGCAAGAGAGCGCTTGAAATGGGAAAATGTTCTGTTGTTTAAGCTCTTTATTTGAAACGAAATTCATTTTGACACGCCAGACATGAAGAGTTTTTGCAAGCGAATTGTTTGTTTGTTCAGGTTTAATGAAAGGCAAGCGATGCGTCATGTGTGATGACCGATTGTTTTGAAGATTTCGCAAACAGCCATCAAAACTAACAACAAGTTAACTACAATAGGCGAACAATAGGCTAACTCATAAATACTAATGAATTTGATTTCTGCGTGTATCTCATGCGCGTGTCAAAGACGCAGACGCGTGCGCGTTTGACACGCAGGCGCATTTTATGCGCGTATTTTGGGCCCAATATCTTCGACCTGTACTGTATAGCCAACATGGATCAGGTGTACTTAAGGCATCTGTGGACCGAATATTGGTCGATACTCTCGGCCGATATGGGGACTGACAGTCGGCCGATATATCAACTGATACTTGATGAACATGTCGGCCGAGACTCGGCCGAGTGTCGGTTGACATGTTGTTCGAGTTAGTAAACCGTCGGTTGATATGTCGGTCAACATTCGACCGACACCTCGGCCAATATGTTGCGATCGACAGTCACTGGTGTATCGGCCGAGTGTCAGTGATGTATCGGTGACCTGTCGGTAATATCACAGTATTGTTAACCGTTGTTTTGCTGAAATAGCAGCCATCTCCTTACCAACAGGTGACGCGAAAGAAGAGGCTATCGCTTAACAAATCAATGCTGAAAAAGCAATCGCAGTTGACAGCTGAAGTAGCAACTGTTAAACATCTACCGTAAACTTGTGAAAGAAAAGATCCCCCCCCTCCCGAAAGTATCGCCAAAAAATTGTGGCCGCAATAAAATCCTGAAGGTAGTGGCCCCCAAAAATAACAGGCCCTCCGAAAGTGGTGAGCCTACCCTCAACAAGCCCACCCAACCAAAGATAGAGACCCAGGTTCTATAGCATATTTATTTTCCAATGAACAATATTCAGGTAAATTACGTATGATAATTAACAAATCAAGAAGCCTAAGGCGTGTATCACACTGTGATAAAGCACGACGTGCATTTGAGAACAGGAAAGAAATGTAAAAAAGCGAGTCGCAAGTGGGTGTTTGCCACATTTCTTGAGCTCTTTTTCTGTGTTTTGTACTCTGATAAAACGCACTCTGCAACAAGGGAAGGTATTGCTTATACCAAGAAGAGTTGTGAAATATCACAGGCTCTAGAACTGAAAAACCCATCCATGTGGCAGGAAGAGAGTGCAGTGCTTCTGAAAGTAACAAGGGTCGTAAATAAAAGCGATGACGAGGAAAAAACATAGCTGGAAAAAAGACATGAATGTTGCCGGAGTAAAGGCTGAAAAAAGATAAGAAAAGATATAACTCAGTAGCAAGAGCTGAGTAAATGAGCGTAGTGTTGGCTAAGGTCAGTAAAGTATTGACCAAGTGGCGGCCGAGTGGCGGTGAAGTATCGGCCGAGTGTCGGCCGACATGCATGTTGGTCGATGTCGACAGTCGGCCGACATATCGACCGACTGTTGGCCGCCATATCGGCCGAGAGTTCGGCCGAGAGTATCGACCGATACTCCGTCGACAGGTGCCTTAAGTACACATGATCCGCCAACACTTGCAGTGTATTGTGTTTGCTAGTCCAGCCTGCCTTTGCAGGTCATCCCAAGTATTGGATAACTATTTTTACAATTTATTGGAAACTATCAGGTGCATCAACCAAGAGCTCAACCAAAGCTCTCTTGACTAGTTCAGCTAAGGTCCCAGAAGGGGTAGTTTCTAGGATACAGGATATTTAGGTGAAAAAAAAAAGACAGGTTAAAGGATATCTTAGCGAAAAATAATGGAATATATATGGGATATTTAGAAATGATATCTGGTGATATTGAGGATGTGTTTTAAAGTTATCCGCAGTTGAGTGTCAATCGATACTTTTGATGATACCCTCAATTAACATCTCAGTCGTTACTCAATCGCCATCCTGATTGATACTCGGTTGACACTTAATCGACACTTGATCAACAGTTGGTTGAGAGTTTGGCAATTGGCGACCAAGTCACATGTATTGATCGAAGATTAGTTGACTCTCAACTGACTGTTGACAGAGATGTTAATGGAGTTTTGATCAAGTTAAAAGGATCAACATGAGTTGTTGATGAAGTGTCAATCGAGTAAGTGGCAGTCAAGTATCAATCTATTGCAATTGAGTGTGTCAATCGTGAGTATCTATTGAGGGTATCGATCATAACTTGACCACAGATGCCTTTAGTTTATCATGGTCTGAAAAACTGGTACTTTTTGTATTTGGAATTAACAGAATATGGGAGATTTAGACAAAAATTAATGGGATGTAGGACACTCAGACCTCCCTAATAGGGCCTATAAAATGTACTAGTCATTAAAGTCACTATGCCTCTCTTGAAAGTTTGCAGGTCAGCTGGATTGATAGTGAGATCAATTCTGAAAATTAAATAATTATTTTAGTTATTAATGTAATTTTTTTTGTTTTAGGTTGCACAGTTGAAAGTATTTTCCCAACAAGGTTTTAAAGAAACAATCTTTCCAGTGTTCCAAGGTCTGCGCTAGTATTTTGATGTTTGCTTTTGTTTGTGTTGTTTATGCATTATAATGCTGGATAATATGTTAGTAAATGATTGTTTTAGTAGAACAAATGCTTAAACTTTGGTCATGGAAAAGTCATGGAATTTTAAAATCTTCACAGAACACGAACCCTGAATTATGTATAAATGACTGTCTGTCGTATCTCTTTGTAGGAGACAATATTATAGGAAGAGATGGAAAGTGTAACATTACAGTTCCTATCAAGGTGAGTATTCAGTATTTTCAACCAGTCTTGTAACCCATCCAGCGTATCGTTGAATTGTAACTTGGAGCCCTGGCTTTTACTCAAGCTTGGTTGTTGGGTCTCAGCAGTGCTAGTACGTGTAAATCATATTAAGGACGTTCGCGCGAAATTTTTCTAACATTGATTTTTTTCTGAAAATTTTACCATTGAAAGATCACGAGTTAGCGATGTCAGAAATGTAAAAAAAATGGGGGGTCACCGACTTCGTTTTGGAAATAACATGCCCGGAAGAACACCTAAATCTGAGTAAATCGTGCTTCGTTAGCGAAGAAGATCAAAGTGGCTGCAAGTCCCAAAATATTGTAATTAGAGCTTTGAAGGGAAAAGTTCTATGCCAAATATGGTTTGGATGGACCTATTAAGCAAATTTAGTCAACTTGTGAGGTTCCTTAAAGAATAAGTTCGCATTTAGCGACCATAGTTTCACGCGCCTTGCAGCCGCAAGATGGCAGGATTCCATGTCCCATGGGCAGAAATATTCAAATTTTTTAAACTTCCCACATTGATTTTTTTTTCATTTTTGGATAATGTGTAGATAATTGCAAATAAAATCTGTTTCTGAAAAGAAAAGTAGGGGTCACCGGACGTCCAAGATCGTTAAATCCAATCAAAGCTATAGCAATGGCCATCTGCCCTATCATTGTTCATTTTACTACTTAGCGCGCGCGCTCGATGTATGACGTGGCATGGCGTGGCATGTGGATTTGCGTGCGCAGTAAGGATGCGCAGAAACAATTAGCGCGAACGTCCTTAACTCTTTTTTTGCTTTAATCTACATGTAGGCCTTGTCAAAGAAGCATGCCTGCATTGAAGTCCAAAGAGATCTTCATCTCATTTATGATTGTGGAAGCAAGAACAGAACTAAAAGGGGAAAGGTACTCAATGAAAAAGCTTATCAGTTTGAAAGTACATCTTGTAATCATGCATGACACTCTGTATAGTTCATAAATAAAAAAAAGTTTGGTAGGTTATTTGAATTGAAACCTAAGAAACCATTATACGAAAAAGATTGGATATATATTTCAATTTTTTTGCAAGTAGTCTCATACAAAAAAAACTTCTCTCTTAAATCTGATGGACATTTTGTACACACGATTTTTAACTGTTTTGTTTTGATTCAAAACTATTATTTTTTATTGTTAAACTTACAGTCTGTGTAGATCACTCTTTAATGTTGTATTTTGTAGTCTTTCTTGAAGCCTGCCATACGATATGAGCTTAAACATGGTGATATGTTGACACTCGGTGATGTGAAATGTCAGTTTCTGGTAGGCGTGGACATGGAAGAGGTAGGAAAAATATTGGTGAACTGTGTTGCTGGAGCAAGAAGTTGGTCCAAAGATTAATCAGACTGAAAATGAAAGATATATATCGGATCGTGTGCTAAAGGCATTCACGGTTGAGTGCCAATTGATGCCCTCACTCAATACCCTTGATTGACACTCGATCAACACTCGATCAACATCTCTGTTGAAAGTTGGTTGAGAGGTTCCTAATTTTTGACCAGTTCACACGAATTGGTTGACACTCGGCCGACTATCGACCAACTGTTGATCACGTGCCAACAGAGTGTCAACCGAGTGTTGTCTGAGTATTCATTGGGATATCAATGGAAATGTCATGAATCAAGGGTATCGATCAACACTCACCCCATATGCCCTTGGTACACATGATCCAACATGTCTTTAACTGTGTAGCTGCTCATCACTTTTTAGAAATGTTATTAATAGCCATTTAGCATAAATGGTGCTGATATTTGAAATTCAAAAACTATACTTATAATAATATTGTTGGTTAAATTTTGGTGCCATTTATGCAAATTGTCCATTCATATTAACAGTTACATTTTTTACTGTGAAGGCCAAGGGTAGACTGAAATGAGATGTCCACAAACCGTTTTTGTTTTCTTTTGTGCAACAAGAAAAATTAACCATTCATGTTCATCGAATAGTATAAGGATAACCAAAAATGGACATCACTGTGAGTAGTGGGTACATGTAATTCTCCTCTTGATGCACAGCATTGAATGTTTGTTGATAAATATAGGTGAAAAAAAGTGTCTGAATGTTTCTTCATCTTGCTGGGGGGGGGGGGGGGGATATTAACGTTTTTCTATTATGCAAATTAGATCAATGATGACGTCATATTGTTTGCAGCTAAAAATTGTAAAATACTGAATAAACAATATCTCTAGAAATATTGAAGCAAAATATTAAATATTAAAGTGTCTGAATGTTTCTTCATCTTGCTGGGGGGGGATATTAACGTTTTTCTATTATGCAAATTAGATCAATGATGACGTCATATTGTTTGCAGCTAAAAATTGTAAAATACTGAATAAACAATATCTCTAGAAATATTAAAGCACTGTCCTTGAAACTTGGCACCATAAATGTGCATCATAAAAGAAATAAAATGACACCCTTAGCACCGTTGCCATGACAACAGTTTTGCCACTGGTGTTGTTTTAATAAAAACTGAAAATCCAAGTTTTTGTCTACCCTACACAATCTATCGTTGGGAGTTTATATATTGATATATAATACGACAACATGGAAACTATATATGTTCCACGTAGGACCCCTTCTCTCACTTAAGAGGTTGAAATGGAGGATTCGTTTTTTCGACAAAAAAAGACTGGAGCCGAAAGAGTTGCTATGGCAACAGCACTGAGGGTGTCATTTTGTTTCTTTTGTGATGGACAATTATGGTGCCAAATCTCAAGGACAGTGCTTTAATATTTCTAGAGATATTGTTTATTCAGTATTTTACAATTTTTAGCTGCAAACAATATGACGTCATCCATGATCTAATTTGCATAATAGAAAACTGTTAATATCTCGGAAACGAAAAAAGATATTTCAAAAGAAAAAGCCATTCTTCTGTATCTTGAAAGGTCTTTCAAATAAGCAAAAATTATTTTTCACTTCATAGGCACTTAAATATTTCAACATTTCAAATATGTCATTGTGGCAGGTCATAAAACATGATGGCATGCCAAAATTTGTCTGACCTGCCAGAATAAAAAAAAGGCAGGCTATCATTTTTTCTATTTCGAGCCCTGAAAAAGGTCATATTCTTGACTGTGACCAATTGCAAGTCATTACAGAAAGCAAAACCACAATTTGACTGATATTAGGTAGTCTCATTCAAGACTTATTCAGTGTATTATAAAACAAGAGATCTCACTACGATCCAAGGGACAGCACCTTCATTAGGTACTCCCTGGGTATTTAATGTCAGTAATAATTATTAGATATGAGTTGTATGATGGCTTGATGAGCAACATTGTTGTTTTGTTAATGTATACTAATAGGAAGATGAAGATGAAACTGGCTCAGAAACAGGATCAGAGTCTATGCTACAAGATGTGAATACTGAAGAGGAATCAGATACTGATAAGGTATAAATTTAAACCTGGAAGTAAATGTGTTGCTTCTTGTGGGCCATTTGGGATGTCTGGTGGGTTAACTGACATTTGACAATTTTCTCTTTATCATTACCATGTGCTTTAACAGCCAGTTGTGACTGAAGGTGCTAGCACCTCAAAGAAGATGGATGAAAATGGTAGTATTCCAAGGAATGCATTGGCACAGCCAATGGAAGAGCGCCAAATAACAAAACCAACCAAGGTAGAACTACAATAACTGTGCGCCAAGTATAATTATGATATCCATGATTGTAACTTGTGGTTTCATTAAGTGAAGCTAGGTCTGTCAAAAGCCATTGGCTATGCGAAAATCGCCATCAGCCTCATGATCTCTCAGCCAGCCACTCTGTTTGCTATTTGCGTGATTCTTTAAAAAAAGTGTTGACAAAATCCGCCATCTACATTTACTTACAGTAATAATTCTGTCTTCTTCAAAACTTTCATTAATATTTTTGATAACACCGAGTACTGGGAGTGCATTTCATGAACCTACCTCAGAGAAGTGTCGGACCCATATGATTAAAAGAGTGTCCACTTGGGAAAATTGTCCAATCTCAGGTGATGTTGACTGTTAGCAGAGGCTCAGCTGTGTCATTAGTAGGACTTTGAAGAATTGAAAAGTTAAGCTGAGTATATTTTGAAGCAATTATATTCCTTAGCTTGTCTGTAAGTTTATATTCATTGAGGTCTACTCTTACAGATGGTACAAAATGTATGAGGTGCAGTTGTGAAAATGGTTAAAGAAGTCAGCTAGTCAGAATCTCGGGGGTCAAGACTGAGTCTTGGACATAACCCCCGTGTCTTGTTTTTGGCCAAGACACTTGACTCTCAAAGAGTCTCTTTACAGTTACAGTGGGTGACAAGAGTTGGGACACTTCATTGTAAAAATAATGCTTCTGTTTAGTGTTTTATACAATCTTCTCATTTCAGCTTCCCCAAGTGATGTTTTTTATCTTTGAGACAACACGACAACTACACAACATTGTATTGGGGGCCTGGGGTATTAAGGAATTTTTGCTAAATGCAAATTGAAATAGAAAAAGGGTAAATTATTGGCAAAGTTTACCACGTACTTCTCTCACTCATTGGAGGTGTTAAGGACTACAAGCAAATTGTTAATTGGGTCATGATTCTAACTCTGGAAAATAGCCTGTATGATAGCATCACATTCAATGGAACAGATAATACTCCTTGCTACCTTGTAAAAGAACAAAAAGATGCATGAATTCTCTGAATGGTTTAGGATGATGAAGAGGCATATGCCGCAGACACTGATTCTGACACAGACGAGGAACGTCCTGTTGAAGTAGCAGCAATGGCTACTGTACTGTACAGCTCTGAGGATGAACAAGAGACACCTAGAAGGCCACAGGTTTCAAGTAAGTCCACTCAACTCAGGTGAATGCAATTCTAATATCCAAAGCTTTAACTTTAACATATTAAGTAACATAAAGGAAGCAGACAGGCATTTGATTTTGCTGGTGCACTCTACATGCATGCTGATCATATTACTGACAATCATTTAGCGATCCACAAATTCAGATAAAAAATTTATAGCTGACGCCATCACATGAATGCTCTTGACAGTTAACCCTAAAAGTAATGTTGCTTAAGGGCAAGTATTAACTGTTCATTTTGGTTCTAGGTGTTCCAAGTAAAGTAAATTCCAGCATGGAAGGACAGACTCTGGCCTTTGGACTTGGTAGCCCAGCCAATGTGTTTCAAAGCAGGTATATTACATGTGAATTCAAAACTAAGTTAAGATGCTTTTAGTTAATCTTGTCTTCATTCTTGTAGGCTAAAACTTGAAACTCCTTGGTTTCAGTGGGCTTGTCAGTCTGGATAACTATCCTGACTGACAAGTCCACTGAGCCCCACTAGTGTATAATTAAATGTAACAACCATACCTGTTTGAACAGTCTTTAGAGAAAATGAACTTACCTCCCTCTCCTAAACTTCCTGTGTAGGGCATAAAGTGAAGCTTGTTACTCATTGGCATAGACATTCACAGCTATTTAGGGTTATGATCTTCTTGGGAAGTGTGGTAGCCTCATTGTTAGTGCGCTTGCCTCCGGATCAAGCAGTCCGAGTTGAGGCCTGGCCTGGGACCATGTTGTGTTGTGTTCTTGGGCAAGACACTACCCTCACCATGTCTTTCTCTACTTAGGTGTATAAATTGTTAAGGCAAATTTAATGCTGTGGGTAACTCTTTGATGGACGAGCATCCCATCCAGGGTGGAGTAGAAATGCTCCTAGTACTACATGTACTATTTCATGTCACTGGAGATACTGTAAGCATGGGCTTGATGGGCCACTTATCAACTTTGATGCAGTTAAATGCAATTTAATGGAGTTAACAACAAAGAGCATTTGTATTCCCCAAGTAGTCAGCAGTGTTGACACATATAGGCATGTGTTGAAATTCCATGTGCTTGTGGATCGTAGCATGGCTTGTTTCAGTTAATTTTATAATTTTACTAGTTAGTTTTTTCTAACTAGGTGATTTTATTTTCAACTAGTTAGTTTTCTTCCAACTAGGTGATTTTTCCACTTTTTTTTGGGGGGGGGGGGGGTGGGGGTGTGTTTCTCAAGAAGAGTAACACACTTACCACCAGCTCTGACCCTAGAGCTATTCCTAGCCCTATTGACCCCCTCTAACCCTATCCCTAACCCTATTGACCCTCTGACCCTATCCCTTGACCTAGCCCCCCCCCCAACGTTTTTTATTATTATTTTGCACTCACCTGGATTTGAACTCCAAACCTCTGACTTTGAAGTCCATCTCTATCTCCACTATGCCACACAAGCAATTGTTGCAAATT